>VDFB02361086.1:0-36701 GCA_007258455.2 Sequoia sempervirens
TCCATGCAAAGTTTATCTATCTTTCTCTTAGGAATGTTGCTATGAGGTCTTGCTCTTCTGATAGTAGTGATTCTGCATAGAATGTGATATGTGGGGTCTCCTTTGTTCCTAAGTTGACCGGATTGCATTTTTCTGCCAAGAATACTGACTTTTCTTGATGAATAGCTCTTAAAGGAAGATTGAATTCCCAATCCTCAGGTGCCTTAGAGAGGTTTTCACCATTGGGTGCATCCTTTCTTTTTACTTTTTTCTGGTCAGAGACTGCCATAGTGTGGTTTTCACTCAAGGAATTGGATATTATTCTTAACTTCTCACTTTTGTGACTAAGGGATTCAATTGTTTCCCCATAATAGGCATGTGTGTCTAGCTCAATTAGGAACCCTACTTTGTGATTTCCACATGGAATGTTTTCTCATATTCCCATGAATTCCAAGAGTGCCTCATCATTTTTTAATGTATCAAGAACTGGTGGTCCTCGTTGGTCATAGTCGATGAGTTGCAGATACACTAGGTGGATGTCATGATTTTGGTGGTTTGTTTCAAAAGATAGGGTGCTAATCATGCAAAGAGTGGTATCCTCAAATAGCCTAGGTAATTTGGGTGTGGGGTCCTTGTCATCACTACTACTACAGACATCTGTTATATCAAATCTAAAGTTATCTATGACACAACCTATAGATATGGGTAGGCATAATTCTGTTGTAGTTGGCTGAGGAGGATTATTAGCCCTTCTAACTAGAGGACTTTTTCCATGTATGGTTATACTCAGAGGGGTACATCCAAGGCCAATATTTGTTATTGGTCGCATCTCTAGAATGATAGGTGTTATAAGCCCATTGTTATTTTGTCCAAGTCTTTGATTTCTATCATAGCCCATTGCGAGGATCATTTGCAAAATCTTGCTTTTTTCATCCATTAGTAAGTCTGATACTAGTCTTTCATCTTGATATAGCATATGAGATGGATTTGCCTCAATAACTTCTCAGCCAAGATCTCCCCAACTTGTGAATTCAGGATAGTCTTCAAGAGACATTTGAGATGCGGAAGCTTCACTTATTTGTGGATGTTCCCATCTAGGATATTGTGGTAACTCTCCTACCACAGGGGCATTATTAGGAAGCTTGTAGTTTCCATAGCCGTTATCTTGGATGATCAACTTGATGTTAGAGATGTTGGGAATGGTGAGAGTGGCAGGTGTCTTTGTCGCAAAAGTGGATGCAAGAGTGGTAGGATCGATGTATGCTGTGGATGGGACCTCATTATTTTTTGGTACTTGGGGGATTTTGTAGTACTTTGCTTCAAGATTTTTGTAGTAGGAGAAGGGTTATGGATCTCCATGGATGGTAATTTCTTGTCCCTCATGTGTGAATTTCACACATTGGTGGAAATTCGATGCTATTGCCTTCATTACATGAATCCATGGACATCCTAGGAGAATGTTATATGGCAAGTCAAGGTCCAGGACCTGACAGGTGGTTTCCATGAGAGCTGACCTTACTTGAATAAGGAGTTTGATCGTGCCTTGAGACAATCTTTCTTGATCATCATATGCTCTTATCATGATACCCTTTCCTTTGTCAATGGAATCCTCTGATATCTTTAATTGCTTGATGAGGCTGAGAGAACAAATGTTCAAGCCTACACCTCCATCAACCAAGACCCTTTTTAATTTTCTCTTATGTAATATGGCTTCCAAGTGAAGTGCATGGTTGTGAGATGGTTGAGCGGGGAAATCCTGGTCAGAGAATGTGAGGAGATTAGGTGTGATGATATTTTTGACCATCGCTTGGAATTGATCTGCATCAAGATTTGTGGGGATAGTAGATGAAGCCAATACTTCTTCTAGGATTTTCTTATGGGCTAATAAGATTTTTAGCAACTCCATTATGGAGATTTGCACAGGTATTCTCTTGAGCTGGTCTAGGACATTGTAGCCATTAGGGATAGATCTAGATGTAGGGATTCTATTTGGTTGGGATGATCCTATGATAGTAACTTTTCTGCCTCTTGTTGTGACTCCATAATTGGCATGGATGCCTTTAATGGTGATGACCATGTAGTTTTCATCTAGGGAGATGATGATTGTTTCATACACATGATTTACGTTTGAGTGGTTTCCTTTCCCAATATCATTATTATTCCCTTTGTTGCCATGATTAGGCATCGGATTTGTATATATCTTAAGATCCTAATTTCATGTAGGTTGATCCATGTTTATGATTCTTTTATCGATGTGATCTTGAACTATGTTTTTCAATCTCATGCAACTGTTTGTGGTATGGCCTTTGATTTTATGGAATTCACAGAGTTGATTCGCATTATACCAAGGAGATTTCACATCCGGTTCTTGGTAATTCTCAAAGGTGGGTGATTTGATGAGTTTTTCATCTATTAGCTTTTTCATGATGTCTTCAAGTGGTTCCCCCAAAGTGGTGTACTTTCACATAGGATAACTCTTGTTCCTTTGGGGTGGTCCCCTTTGGTCATTGAGATTGTTGATTGTTGGATTGTTGTTCGGTTTTTGTATTGCATGATGATTGTTTTGGTGTTGGATTTGGTTGTGTGGTATGGGTGTATTTGGTGAGGGGCACTAATGACCACCTTGGCATCAATGACACCATCATTAGTAATGTTTTTTTTCCTTGCCCACGTGCGAGGTTTATCATTGTAATTGGATGGTGGGCAGTTTTTTTTGTTGTTTAGGGTATGAAGTTGATCCTGTGGGTTGAGTCATAAGGGCTCTTTCGATGCTGAGCACCTTGGGGATCAACTGATCATATGTGGTGATGCCCTGAACCTTGAGATGAAATGCCAAGAGGCCTTCAAGGTTGGATATGATGGTACAAACTTGTTGTTCTTCTGGCATGGTCCACTTGCTCTGATTGGCCTTGGATCACCATCATTGTAGGAATGAAGTGAATGATTCACCTTTTCCTTGTTTCAGAGCTAAGAGTTCTTCTAGACTAATATCCATTGCAATGTTGCATGCATAATTTTTAATGAATGCATCTATAATTTCTTGGAATGTTCTAATGCCTGAAAGTAAATGAGAGAACCATTCCATAGTGTAGCCTACCAAACTCCTAGGAAATAGTCGCATTAGATAAGTATCATCGTATGCAACTTCCATGCAATGAACCAAAAAATTCCCTGATGTGATCTTCAAGATTTCCCATCCCTCGATATTTGTCAAATTTTGGGATCTCAAATCCCTTGGGGAATGGTTTCATTACTAGGCTACTATCAAATGGATATGGACACAAGTTTCTTGGTGTCTTTGTTGTTCACCCTGATTGAAGATCTAGCACTTGTTGCGAGAGCAACCTGATTTGTGTGGTTATGTCATTTTATGGATTAGGGGATGGGATGAAGGTGTTTTGGGGTGTTTCAATTGTGGGTTGGATGGTTGGGTTGGTCGGTGTGTTGTTTGATGGCATCTGTATGTTCTACCAAGCTAGGTAGGCTTCTAGTTGTTGATGTATGAACAACGCATGTTGTTGATCTTGTTGTTGTTGTGCTTGTTGTTGGGCTATCAATTCAGCTGTTTCTTGTTCTTGATATTGCTTAATTGATTCCTAATATACTTTCATTTGTGCAACTTGTTTTTATGCAAGAAGTTGTCCCTATGCTTGTGCTTGTTGTGCATGATATTGGGCATTTTCTTAAGCTTGAGCTCATGCTTGTGTTGCTTGTGCTTGGGATTGTGCTTATGTTGTTTTTTATTGTAATAGAATTTTTTCTTGAGCAACCTTTTGTGCTTGCAATGCGGCCTGGGCTACTTGATCAGCTTGCGCAACTTGAGTGGCTTGTTTTTGTTGTTGCAATAAAGTTTGGGCTTGTGCAGCCTGTTGCACATGTAGTGCAACTTGTGCTGCTTGGGCAGCTTGAGCAGCTTGTTGAGAAGCTAGTTGTGTGGCTTTTTGTTTTTGCACTTGTTGGAATCCTCTTTTAAAAGAAACTTGCAATCTCGCGTTGTATTGGCTTGATGTGGTTGAAGTTGGTGGTGGTGGGGGTGGTGATGGATTTGGATTGGCATTTGTGAAGGTGGTGAGTGGTGATGTCGTGTTGGTGTTTTGAGTGATGGATGGTGATGTTGATGTGGTTGGCCCTTGAGAGACCATGATTTTCGATGTTAGGGGGGTTGTTGATGATGTCACGATCACTTGTGTCATTGTCATTTGTTGTTGTGATATCAATGACAAATTTTGAGCATTTGGCATAATGCTTTGATTGCTATTTGGGATATTGGTTTGATTGATACTTGGTAGAGGGGGAAGCCCTAAACCAAGGAGTGATGTGGATGATGATGGAAATGGTGGAAGAGGTGGAAATGTGATGGGTGTGAGTTCTTGTAAAAATGTTGTGGTGTCAAAAATGCCCTCTAGTTCGAACATATCTCCCTCCTCTTGTGAATTTGTGAGGAGAGAAGTTTGAGGTGTTGCATGAAAGAATGATGGTGATGGATCATGATGGAAAGTGAGAGGAACATTCTTATGTAATGGGTTTTTGAGTATGTTTTGTTCTAATGTGGTATTTGCATCCAAGTTTTGATTATTAACAAGGGGGTGTGTTTGAATAGCATTGAGAAATGCATTTCCCTTATTAACATTGGGTTGGGTTGGAACAAAAGATGTCATGATTTGCAAAATGTTTTGGGTGATATTTTGGGATGGGGGTGTAGATGATATGGGGATGGTGGATGAGATGGGATGAAAATATGTCTCCACTATAGTACTCACATTGAAATCTGAAGGTAATTTGGCCCCTTGTTTTGCTAGTTCAAGCATGTATAATGAAGGGTTAAGCCTCATCATGATGTTGATGATTTTATGGTTCTCCGAATTTTGGAGCATTTCAGTTATTTCTTTGTGAGACATCCCAAAGGTAAGATCCTCTCCTTGGGTTTCCTCTTGTGGATTTTGTGATGATGAGATGGTCAAAGGATTGCTTGATTCAATAGGATTCATTTCAACATTTGTTTGGATAAGATTGCTTGAAGTGGGTGTTTCTTTGTTGGCTTCCATGCTCTTCTTGTATTGAGATATAGTTTGAACCATAAAACAAGGATCAATTTTCAATAATACGAGAGATGAAATCTCTTAATTCTTTAGGTTGATCTTTACTTTATTTCCAAAGGAGAAACTTTTTAGGATACCTTAAAGATCAAGAGGTGTGATATGATGATGATGTAAGAGATGGATGATGTGGATGTTTTGGTATTTTGACAAATCTTGAAGGAGATGCTAGGCTTTTGGGACTTTCGGATATGTTTCATCTTTTGATTTTGATTTTCCTTTTAGGGTTGTCCTTGATTGATTTTGAGTGTTTGGATTTTGAACAAATAGACCCTAAGATGTTGGATGATTTATCTAAGGGATAGATTTGATCAAAGGATGATAATTTGAATATGTGTAGGGAGAAGGATGCATCTACCCACACCTATTCAAACAAGATGATAGTTTAACTAAGTATATGAAGAAGGATGCATCTACATATACCAAGCTAAACAAGATGATTTTTATATCTTTGACTAAGCATATGAAAAAGGATACATCTACACATACCTAGTCAAAGATGATTTTGATAAAGTCTTCAAGAATTTAGTCTCAAGGATTTGATGATTTTTTATTTTTCCAAAAATCCTAGCATTAAGGATGATTTCAAGATTTTCCAAAAGGTGAGGGTGAGATGATTTTATTTTATTTTTGTTTTGATGTTTGAAGGATGGGTGAAAAATATTTTGATTTCCTTTTGATCCTAAGATGAACCTAAAAAAGACACTTTGTTTTCCTAGACCTAGGTATTGAAGAGCATGCAATGCTTCTATAGACCTTTGTAACCAAGAAGTGATTTAACTTGAACATTCATTTTTAGATCTTGAACCAATGACTTTTGTTTTGGGATTTGAACTTTTTGAGAATTGTGAGGCTTCAACATACATATAAGTTCATTTTGCTTAGCTTTTCTTAATGGCTTTGTTTTACCACAAACACTTTCTTTGATTAAGTTTTCAAACTAAGATGTCCAATGTCTTAATTTCTTCAAATCCCACAAAATATGTTATGTGGAAATTCGATGAACTCAAGGCAAGGGTTACCTATTGTTTACTCTAGTAGACAAATCGAGATGTAATCCAATGCTTAGAAACCTCTAAGGATGTGAGTTCCAATGGCAAGAAATAACATATGGATTGAGTCAATTGTATTTGTCTCCTAAAGGGTTTGAAATTTTGATGATGTTCAAGTGTTTGTTCTTAAGATGTTTTTGTACAAGCAAAGCTTTTTGTAACCCAAGAATAAGTACAACCCTATGGATGTGTAAGAATATATTTGTTGGATTCCCACTTGGACAAGTCTAGCTATGCTTATCTTTAGCAAATGGTTAGATGCTTGACCCCACTAGGTCCCCTCCATGGCTCATTAACATCAATTGGGCAAGCCAAGCATCAACACCCATGAAATCCCATGGCATGCTTTCCATTTCTACTAAAAGACCATAAAAGTGTGGGGTGGCTTTAGAACGACCGTTCTTGCACCAACAAATAGATCAAAGGATTTTAGAAAATTCTAAAACATGGGTTTTAATAAGGACTTTATGTTCATGGAGATTGACCCATATGGCAAGAATCCCCTTTCGGATCCATCTTGTTAGAATCAACTACGTGATATTGGCGTTTACTCCAATACCCACATTTATATCCCAATTGGAAATACTCTTGGCTTTAGAGTGTTACCGGTTGAGTCATTCCCTTGAGTGAGTACTTTTTCCCCAAGGTAGGCCCTCTAGGATAAATAAAAGTGAGTAACAAGAGTATTCATAACTCTATCAATCTTTGTTGGCAACAAAGAGAGAATTTACACAATAATGCCCCCACTCACAATCGCACAAGATTTTGTTCAATTTTAAAACCAAAATTGAAGTGTGGAGTTGATTGCTTTATCTCAACCTAAAATCATGAAAAAGGCCTTTTGATTCTCAAGATCGCTATAAAGTGCAAGAGAAGCGCATACGCCATTTTTCAATGAGGTTAGTTCAAGTAAGCCTTCACAAAACAAGATAGCACATGTTCATTTTAGATCCTCAAAGTAATTATGAATTATTTTTAGAGCACCAAAAGACAAATGATAGACATTTTGTTCAATTTGTTAACCAAAGAAACAAACTCTAGTATGTTGTGATCCTAATGTTCATTTTAAGCCCTTTGCAAAAAATGAAAAGGTTCTTTTTAAACCCAAATGAAAAGATTATAGTGCCAAATGTGTGAACCCCAATCCAAATACCTACAAAACATAGTGGATAAATGCATTAAGTTAGATATTGCAAGCATGAACAAAGATTCCCCATGAAATCCATTTAAAAACTTCAAATTAGGAAAGAAAACAATGAAGAACACAATGAAACAAGAAAATATAGATTCAATCCTAATTATAATAGCAAACATATAATCCAATGGGGGAAGTTGTGCCAATTTGATGTGAAAATTGGCCCTTTCCCAATTTCTAAGATGCAAGCTTGATATATTGATGATGATTGATCCACTTTGTTGATGAAGGATGAGAGCTCCAAGCCAAAAATCTAAAAAAACCTAGCTAAGAACTCAATGGTGATGGATGAAAATGGATAAATATTTTAGCATAATAACTTTGCATAATTTGTGGATGATCAAATGAGGATATGAGCTCTTTATTTATAGAAAAAGATGGATGAATGTCCAAATTTGAGCAATGTGGGACTAACATTCATCCAATGGCAAGATGCCACTTGTCAATCTATGAGTGGATGGAGGATGCACAAGTTTTGAGGATTGTGCCAATAAATGCTTATTTTTGAATTTCAAATTTGTTGAAATGACTTGTAAGAGGGAAGGGAAAATGCAATAAATGCCACTTGGCTCAAGGAAAAGGACATGTAAGATGGAGTTATTACCTTGTTGGATGTACATGTCCACTTGGAATTTTTGAATTCAAACTTGGAGAATATTCCAAAAGATGCTTTGTGAGGAAAATAAAGATTTATGAATTAAATCTGTTTTCATGTGCAACTTGCAAAATCTAGAGGATGGGATATGGCATGAGATTAAATTAATCAAGGGTTAATTAATTTAATGAGAGATTAGATGATGTGACCTATTTGACTCAAATTTATGGATTTATTTAAATCAAATAAGAAAGGAATATGATAAGAGACTAATTAAATAAGGATTTTTATTTATTTAATTAAAAAATATGGTGTTAGATTAAATCAAATAAGATTTTAATTTATTTCATTTAATAGATAGACTTAAGAGATTTGATCAAATAAGATTAATTATTTAATTAAATAGGGATAATTAGATCAAATTGATTGATTTAATTAACAACAGAGAGTGACTTAATTAGATAAAATGATTTATTTAATTAAGAGAGGAATATTGATGAATTTAATTAGATAAGGAGATTTGATTAAATGGTTAGACAGAGGGATGATTCAAGATGAAACGATATTAGTAGGTAGGGATCATATGCACAATGTTAATCGGTATATTTTGCATATCTACAACATCAAGCTCCAGTTTGTGAATTGCATTTGAATACGTGGCCATCTTGAGCCCCTAATAAGCGAGCTTCTCCCAAAGCTTGTACACCAATACATTAGCTTACTATTTGGCATGAAAGTTTTTGCATAATATAATGAAAGTTTTTAATTTGCATTAATGGTTTTATGGAGGATCCTTTCAATGGCTTTTTAATATTTTTGTGATTATCCTTGATTATTTCTCACGATCATCCTATGATGGTTGAATATGAGTTATAACCTCCCAAAGCAATTACTCCCTACCATGACCACTAACTGAACCCCTATCACCATTTTGGTGCAAAATTTTGTTTCCCTATCATTCTCCACATGTGCAATTGCTTCAGAAGTGCATCCTAGATTATTAATATCTTTCAGCTTCAATTGTTTGCAAATGATTTAATGACCCCTAGTAAAGAGTATGAAAGAAAATAAATTATTTAGCTAATGAAATAAGATAATCTTCTCACTGTGGTAACACTTCAGATACTTTTATTTGTTGATTTCCTTCTTAAATGCAACACTATTCAATATTCAAAGATATATCATTTAAAAAATCCAACTGATCCCTAAGTCAAATCCACCATTGAACTTTGGGCATTGATCAGTTATATCCTTCACGTAATATGGATCACCCTTTGGCTCTTTCCCTAGATCAATTCCTTTTGGGTATCTTTCCAATATAGTTTTGAGTGTGAAATCCTTTGGGAAAAAACAAATTCTTCTCCTAGACTAAGTGAATCTCTACCCTCCATTTATGTAACACCCCTCCAAGGAATCACAAAGGGCAACACTAACTATACCACAATAATGGAACAAATTTTTATTTTTATTTTATAAATAAAATAACAATAGATTACATAACATATTAATTTAAACCTAGGTCCTCTAAGGTTCCTCAACTATGCTACTCACAAACTTATCAGATGACACAAGTTATCCAATATTCAAGGTTCATTTAAAAACACCACATTATATGTTTCAACATTATTTACTTTCATAACATATCAACTAATAATCAACATTAAATAAAATCATTTCTAGCCAACTAACATATGCAAGATACATCACTTTACAATATCCATTAGAAAAGAGTTCTCCAATATCTATTACATTGTTACAATGTTTACAACAATGCTTCCCTTAGTACATGTGGGAAGAATACATTAGATTACAACAAGAGAAACAACCAATATACAATCCAATAAATATACATAAAAGTTTCTCTTCTCAAACTAGAATAGGAACTGGAGTCCACAATAGCAAGAAAAAAATCCATGCACACAAACATGCAACAATAATACCCAATGGAGGAAAAAGCACCATCCTCCCGACCATGTGGAACCCTAAGGTCCACCCCTTGTGCTAGGAGATAACACAAGGTAGCCCATCACAAATATGAACAAGAAGAAAACCTGCTAACATAGCACTACTACAACACCAACATCACATACAACACTTACATCACTTCTAGAGGCATTCACACAATAGAAGAAGAAAACACAACTAGGGGATGCTAGACTACAATAGGGAGGAGTGTCATCACATAGCTTGATATGGGTTATCCTAGTAGATCTTCCTAGGCCCCGACCCCATCCTAGGTTATCCTGGAAGCCTCTATCAATCCTTGTCCCCCATACAAACTTATGAAAAATCAATATACCTTTCATGAGGACAAGTCAGTTGATCTTGCCATTCCAGGCCTTCCCATCTCATCTCAAGCCTAAACGAGCACTTGAGCCATGAGCGAGAAATATGATTATCTTGATTAATGTGAAATCTACCCTTTCCCCCTAATTCATTATTTAGGTTATCACTAGATTAAGAAACTCTCCAATGGGTTATGTTGAACACCACTTTGGGTTTTGACCCCCATTGAGAGTTATTCCCCTTACTTGCAACTAATAAACCCTACACATCAAGTAAGAAATTTACCATCTTTCATAGTTGATGCAAAGTAGGGAGGTAAAATGAAAATCCACCCAAAAATAACTCAAATAAAACAAGTCTCCAAACTTAGCATTCTAGCTTCACGATTTTCCTTTAGAAAGTCACCACTCTCCTAGTAGGTCAGCATACCATATTTCCCTTTCATAACTTTCATTTAACTTTCATTTTAGGCCTTCAACCTAGAAACCAAAAGATGTTTTATATACTCATTATTCTCTTACATAACATGTCTAAAAATTTTATAGGGTCACTTTGGACCATCATCCCCAAATCTCTACTGCTACGCTGCCCCTTTAAGCCAAATACGACACTTTTATAAAACAACTATCAACCAAAAACCATCCCAATTACAAATTTTTGTTCCAATATTCTTCATAGGACTCAAATTTCCTATATCAACAACCTTTGACAAAAGGAATGCCTACAAACTCATCAAAATCACAAACCCTTGTTTAAGCCATTTTCAAGCTTGTTTAAGGAGGGTTTAATGAAACTATGTGTTGTAAGCCCTATTTCACTTTACCAATACATCAAACACACCCTATATAGTATTCACATGCATCTCAAATCAACTCCCAACCTTTATCATTATATTTTAATAAAACTCCAACTCTTAGCCATCAATTTCAAGCCAAAACTCATGAAATTACAACTAGGGAAACATAAAAAATCCTTCAAACCCTACTTCCTACTCATAAAACCTACCCTAACATGAATTACTACCTAAATTCATTGATTCCACCAATTTGCAAGCAATTCTACCAATGGAATGGGTCATTAATGCATTTTTTGTACTCTTAAACCCTCCAAACAGGGTTTACTGGCCGCCTTTAGTAAATTGCTTATAAATTGCTTCAAACTTGATGAAATTAAGTCAATCCAATGCCAAAACAAAGCTAACTCATTCCTTCAAAATATACAATAAACTTCCAATCATAATATTCTTTTATAGAACTGTACACACACCTGTAGTAGCAAATTTAACTAAGAACACACAAAAATTAAGGGTTTATTATTACTTTCCTAAACAAAACAATTCTAGAAGAATGCCTCAAATTATTTGAGGCCTATTTTTTAGAATGCATAACCCAAGATCATCAACTATAGAAAACCTTCTCAAAAAGGCGAGAGAGACACGAGGCCATTTCACCAAATAAGGAGTGAAATAAATGAGATGATTAAATTACATAATGTAACCTTTTAAAGGCATGAAGCAAATGGTAGGTGTAAAAATATCCGATATAGGAAAGAAACCACCTATGAATAATTAAATTCAAAACTAATAAACACTAATCTACCTAAGTAAACTTAAGCATGTAAATGGTAAAAATAATTTACTCTAACACCTCCCTTAAGTGCAACTTAGGGAAAATTATTATGCAAAAATGAAGATGCAATATGGATCCCAACTACACAACCATGTTAGGTACCCATTTACAATGCAAAAAATAAATCTCTTGCAACTGAAGAAAAGGAGAAAAATGTTGTGGGAGAAAACCCCTCTCCAAAAGAGAGAAAAGAAAAATTAAAAATTGATGCATGCATGGAGGACTCAATCACACGCCCTAGGAACTACATACATCATGTATATACAATCAACAACCCCCCATAAGAGGGAAAGAGAGAGACTATATAGCCCCCACACAATGTGTAATCACCTGCAAAAATGGTAAGTACCTCAAGACAAAACATCATGCAGTGTTGACAATCAACTTGTCTCCCTTTTGGAAGAAACAAAACAAAATACAAATGCAAGTATGCTTCCCAAAGAAGCATGAATATGTATGAAGATGTCTTTGAAATCTTCTCGTGTGTCACCAAAACCTTGGAAGATGATGCCACTAACCAATTAGGAACATGCCCAATCACAATAGAAGATGACAAACAAGGTACTAGTGGAAACTGATCCTGAACACTCTCCAGAGACTGAAATGGGGTGAAAATAGTTGTACCAAAACTATCATCAAATAGGAGGGATATACCCTCAAATATGTCCTTGAAATATGAAATATGAGATTCTATGAGCAAACAACCAATGTTCGACAAATATGAATCCCAATTAGGAAGACAATGAAATAATGATTATGATGAATCACTAGATATGTGCAATGGATCATCAACAAAAAATGAATTGTCTTGCAGAACAAGAATGATCGGAGTCTCAATCAATGAATATGCATAATGAATCACTAAAGGAAAAGGTACATCAATTGTATTTGATGGAGAAGAACCATTTAAATAACCCTTGTCATCCTCTTCTGAAGACTCAAAGCAATCCAAAAATTTAAACTCTTGCATAGTAGCATGATCATAGGGTATCCTATCTGAAAAATGAAGAGGCACAAGACAATCTGAAATAGAATCATCTGGGAATGGCTGAATATTAGGATCTCCATGTATTTCCCTTATTTTAATCCAAAGAGTATATGAACACTCAAAATGATCAATAGCATCTCAACTGGAATTATCAATATGCATTGTAATAACTCCTAGGACATGATCCCTTTTGCAATTCAACACAAAATTCTTACTATCAGTACTAGGAAGGGTAACAAGATTATATAGGTATGGAAAAAGGTGAAGCCATCTCAAGTGATTCAATATATCATCTCTCCATTGTGTATAATTCCCCCTTTCCAACATAATCACATTAGAATGCAAAGAAAACCCCATAAAACTATGAAAAATCTCCAAAAATGCAAAGACAGTAACCTTCAACAACAAATAGAAACTCCAAAAAAAGCCTTCCGAAAATACTTTAGGAAGCAAAAAAGAGGGCTGAAAATCTAAAAAAATTAAGCAAAATAAGAGCACCTTTATATGCAATCCACAATAGACCAATCTCCATGTATTTCCCATATTTTAATCCAAAGAGTATATGAACACTCAAAATGATCAATAGCATCTAAACTGGCATTATCAATATGCATTGTAATAACTCCTAGGACATGATCCCTTTTGCAATTCCACACAAAATTCTTACTATCAGTACTAGGAAGGGTAACAAGATTATATAGGTATGGAAAAATATGAAGCCATCTCAAGTGCTTCAATATTTACCATCTCTCCATTGTGTATAATTCCCCCTTTCTAGCATAATCATAGTAGAATGCAAAGAAAACCCCATAAAACTATGAAAAATCTCCAAAAATGCAAAGATAGTAATCTTCAACAACAAATAGAAACTCCAAAAAAAGCCTTCCCAAAATACTTAAGGAAGCAAAAAAGAGGGTTGAGAATCTAAAAAAATTGAGCAAAATAAGAGCACCTTTATATGCAATCCACAATAGACCGATCTCCATGTATTTCCCATATTTTAATCCAAAGAGTATATGAACACTTAAAATGATCAATAGCATCTAAACTGGCATTATCAATATGCATTATAATAACTCCTAGGACATGATCCCTTTTGCAATTCCACACAAAATTCTTACTACCAGTACTAGGAAGGGTAACAAGATTATATAGGTATGGAAAAAGATGAAGCCATCTCAAGTGCTTCAATATACCATCTCTCCATTGTGTATAATTTCCCCTTTCCAACATAATCATAGTAGAATGCAAAGAAAACACCATAAAACTATGACAAATATCCAAAAATGCAAAGTCAGTAACCTTCAACAACAAATAGAAACTCCAGAAAAAGCCTTCCAAAAATACTTTAGGAAGCAAAAAAGAGGGTTGAAAATCTATAAAAATTGAGCAGAATAAGAGCACTTTTATATGCAATCCATAATAGACTGATCTCCATGTATTTCCTAGATTTTAATCCAAAGAGTCTATGAACACTCAAAATGATCAATAGCATCTAAAGTGGCATTATCAATATGCATTGTAATAACTCCTAGGACATGATCCCTTTTGCAATTCCACACAAAATTCTAACTATCAGTACTAGGAAGGGTAACAAGATTATATAGGTATGGAAAAAGATGAAGGCATCTCAAGTGCTTCAATGTACCATCTCTCCATTGTGTATAATTCCCCCTTTCCAACATAATCGCAGTAGAATGCAAAGAAAACCCCATAAAACTATGACAAATCTCCAAAAATGCAAAGACAGTAATCTTCAACAACAAATAGAAACTCCAAAAAAAGCCTTCTGAAAATACTTTAGGAAGCAAAAGAGGGCTGAAAATCTAAAAAAATTGAGAAAAATAAGTGCACCTTTATATGCAATCCACAATAGACCAATCTCCATGTATTTCCTAGATTTTAATCCAAAGAGTATATGAACACTCAAAATGATCAATAGCATCTAAATTGGCATTATCAATATGCATTGTAATATAACTCCTAGGACATGATCCCTTTTGCAATTCCACACAAAATTCTTACTATCAGTACTAGGAAGGGTAACAAGATTATATAGGTATGGAAAAAGATGAAGCCATCTTAAGTGCTTCAATATACCATCTCTCCATTGTGTATAATTCCCCCTTTCCAACACAATCACAGTAGAATGCAAAGAAAACCCCATAAAACTATGACAAATCTCCAAAAATGCAAAGACAGTACTTCAACAACAAATAGAAACTCCAAAAAAAGCCTTCCGAAAATACTTTAGGAAGCAAAAAAGAGGGCTGAAAATCTAAAAAAATTGAGCAAAATAAGAGCACCTTTATAAGCAATCCACAATAGACCGATCTAGAGATCCTCCAAACACTCGGGTAGATTGGCACTATGTTGCAAGGAATAATTTTCCTATAGGTGAGCCTTTTCTTGCACCAAAGTGAGTCTTTGCTCACACCAAGAAATCACACTACAAAAGTACTTAAATAGAAAATACCTCCTCCACTTTGCCGATGTGGGATTAAAATCCCAAAATAACTTCAAAGGATAACTTGGGCCCACACCACAGAAGCCCTAAATATGAGATGTTTGCTCGATACTTTATAAATAATAAAGTCTATTCATAAATATATGGCCAATCAAATCCTTTTAAAAAATTATGCAGCCAATACCAAGTTTTAAATGCAGCTTGCCAAGTGCAAATCACACTTAGGATCTAGAGGAAATTGTGCTCACGAGAGAAAATGACAGTCAAAAGAAATTGCCTCCAATGAATTTCGGCCTACAACTACCAAAAATTGTGCCTCTTAAGCATCAAATCATGCCTCTAGAGACAGAATTCTAGGCTTCTTAATAGTGATTAGACTCGCACCTCCAATCAGGGGCAAATCTCTTCTCAAAAATAGTAGGCCTCACAAGCATGAAATCGGGCTTCCAATCAAGAAATTTCTCCTTGCAGTAGACTCACAGATTGCAAAAAACAAATTTGTGGCCTCAGAAAAAAGACGTCACCAAGCCTTGACTCCTTTAGTAGTCAGTTCCAAACACAAAAATGCAAATTTGAATAGAAATCAGCTTTGAATTGCCTCCCAACATTTTACAAATTACCTGCAATTCAAGGAGCTATCGGCTTGGGAGAGAAAAATAGCTTGAACATCATTTTTTTCTTCTTGCGCAAGAACTAATCTCCAAACTCTTGAAACTCACACCTTCGATGTGGATTGCATCCTTCGGTAGCAAGAAAAAAATTGGGCCTTCAATGCGATTCACACCTCTCATGATAGAGAACACCTCCAAACAGATGCAAATCGAGCCAGCCTTGAAATTGGTAGCCGCAAAGAAATTAAAAATCACACCCTAAGCTTAATTAACAAAATGTGCAACCTTCAAAGAAAATTTGCACCCAACCATAGACAAAAGATGATGCCTCTCTAGAATGAAATACACTTATAGCCTGAATGGAGGAAAAAAAGTGCCTCTTAAACTGATATCCCTAGTTTCTTCAAAGACTGATTGTTGGCTATTGAATGCCCTCCAAAAATCATGCTAAAAACAAAACACCCTTCCTCAAATATATGAATCATGCCTTCTATGATGGGTCCATCACCTTTCAAGAGCATAAATTTTTCAATAGATTTCTCTTCAAATTGCTACCTCCAATTTACTAAGATTGCACCACTAGAGAATGAACTCAGGCTTTAGAAAATCACTAGAATTCACCAACAAATTTCAGCACCTTCCAATAAATAGATAAACTAAAAATAACGGCTTCAATGAATAGAAAATCAAGCCCACAATTGCAAATTCACCAACAACAGCAAAAATTAAAACTAATTGAAATAAAGAAAAAAAGAAATTTAGAAAATTTCAAATGCTGAAAAATAAATTGCTCTCAAATAGTCTAGTGAAAACTCTCAGGAAGTAGTTGTAGTGGGTGGCTCTGGTACCATGTTAGAGCGAATAACCCAAGATCATCAACTACAAAAAACCTTCACAAAAAACTGAGAGAGACACGAGGCCATTTCACCAAATAAGGAGTGAAATAAAAGAGATGATTAAATTACAGTGTCACAACCTTTTAAAGGCATGAAGCAAATGGCTGGTGTAAAACTACTCGATACGGGAAAGAAATGACCTATGAATAACTAAATTCAAAACTAATAAATACTAATCTGCCTAAGTAAACTTAAGCATGTAAATGGTAAAAACCATTTACTCTAACACTATTTTACCCTTACACATCAAAACCAAACTAATCCAATCAACTCAAGCTACCATTTGAACTTCTTGACTGTTGGGCTTCCACTTTTTTTGTAATTTTGTAATTTTGCATATAACAACTTTTGGAAGAATTGACAACATTTATAAAATGAACCCCAAATGACTCCAAGTACATGGAAAATGGTCTATTATGACCTTATTGCACCAAATAAGACTCTAGACACCCAAAAACTATCATATGACCTTATTTACAAAACCTAACAAGAATTAACATGGTGCCTCTACACCAATAGTTATCGTAATTCACATGAGTCCATACATAGTTCAAGGAATTGCCCATCTTGCATACTTAGCATAATCAAAAGAATCCATACATAGTGCAAGACATTGACCTTTTTGCACACTACTCAAAACATTGCCAAACCACTTCCAAATGAAACCATCACAAGAACCATACATACAAAAATACTCCCTCCTAAGCCTCAGGAAGCCAACTTCTTAAACACACTTCCCAATGGCATGAAAAATTGAACATGCTTATACAATTGATAACAATTACATAAACACTTAGCCCAAGCCAAGACAAAATGAAATAATCATAACCATGAAGACATTCACAACCTCATGCAATGAAACATACAAGATAATAATTCAATCTAATTACACAATTACATACATTGTTGCTAATTAATCCACAAATCACTTAGTCAAATAATCCATATCATAATAATGATCATAGAACTAACTTTTGAATTAACATCACAAGAGATCGATGTAAATCTAATCAATTTCCTATCATAAAGGTATAATGATTAATTGTGATATCCCTACATTATATTAACTTACCCTTAAAATTTATAATTACATTCACAATTTTATCTAATTCACTTTATCATTCCTTTAAGTGAACAAGGCAAGGTACATGTAAATTCATTCATCTATTTGTTGAACCCTGACTCTCAATTATATGCATATATAAAATAAAGCAATTTACTTGATCAATACACAATTCTTTGTCAAATTAAATGCTCAATTAAATAATATCTACCTAATTAAATACTTGTATTAAATAACTCTTTCTTTTATTTTGCACTATTCCATAATCTATTTCATATAAGAAACAAAACCTTCTTTTACTATTAACCAAACATAGTATTATATATATAGATAGATAGATAAATGGCATGCTCTACTCAAAAATAATATTTTTAATCCACAATGATTTAATAAAATAGTATGAAGAAGAAAATTTTAAATGAAATGAACATGAGTTAACTATGTTACACTTAATCTAGGGTTATACAAGGTATACAATTGATATCAATAGAGGCAATGAAATGTCCTCTTACACAGAAACAAGAAAATTCAACAGATAAATGCTCTTCTAATCTATCCTACAATAGAATATACTCTACTTGAAATTGAATTTATATTTAATAATAGAAAGATATAATAATGGCTTAAATTTAATCTAATAAATAAAACCACAATGAAATCCAAGATAAATACTTTCAATAAAGTTAAAAATAAATACTTTAAACAATAAACACTTTAAATTTGACGGTCAATTGATATACCAAAATGTAGCATCCTAAAGTAAAAGGAAAAGGAAAAAAATGATATACATAATGAGCAAGACAACTATTTGATTCAATAGGATATTCTTTCAAGGAATTCAAGATTTGGTTCAACTAAATGGGGTCAAGTGAATCACCTATAACTATCATACCATCAAATGTTCCCATTCCTCATGTCAATTAAGACTCTTTTCCAGTGCTCGAACAATCACCCAAAAGGATGCTCCAAGGTTTTTGTTGAGATTACCAATCTAATACTTTTCATAAGTAATTTTAAGGAACACAAGCATCAGTATATCCATCTTTGATGAAGAGGCACTTTGTTCTACCATGAATCATTCTTCTACTAAAAGATAAGCCAATTTTCTTAGTGCTAATCACAGGGAGTAAATACTTAGTATAATCTCTCAAACTCTAAAGGAAATAATGTCCCTAGAATGCTCAGAAAATCAACCAATACTGATATCATGCTAGTCACCAATGATATCCTCAACATGTTGGGCATTAGAAAGATTCATTACACCTATATCATTTCTAGTTATTGACAATAGTGTGCCAAATATAAATAGTGCCAAGTCGTTATTCCTAACATTTTTATTTGTTTTGAGATCACCCATCCGATTTTTCTATATTGACACCTCTAAATAGGATGAAGTACATCTCTGACAAGCACTTAATAAGAAACAATGATGTAATCAGATAGGTAGGTGAAACTAAGACATACAAAACCAAATGTGTATGGATTGAACTACACAACCTTTACCAGTCCCTTCCCAGACATAGCCAAATTGAGGGCTTAGGAACAGGGTATGCACAGGTGATACCATAAAAGTATAAAAAAAAATCAAACTGGAGCTTGTTTCCTAGCACAATCGCTGCCAAATAGTGATTGGAACA
This sequence comes from Sequoia sempervirens, assembly GCA_007258455.2. Lineage (NCBI taxonomy): Eukaryota > Viridiplantae > Streptophyta > Pinopsida > Cupressales > Cupressaceae > Sequoia > Sequoia sempervirens. The sequence continues at coordinate 19,494 of VDFB02361086.1, forward strand.
CATGTATGATATATTTGAACTAACGAACCCACAACCATAATGGATGACCCTTTATGTTATGGAATGAAATAAATGCAGTATAGGCAGAAAATAGATTTAATAAGAATGGCTTTGAGGTAGAAAATACTCCTGAAATAACCAGCATGCAAGGGAGAAGCATAGACGAGGCACAAGATCTATTTGACAAAAATGCATCTCAAAAAGGTGAAAGCAACAAAAAGGTGAAAGCAAAAACATGAACTGTTTGTTTGATAACTATCGCCATGGTACCTAGATAGGCATATGATGGAATCTTAAACAACTCCTCACATATAAGAAGGCATAGAGATGCTAGATGCATGCAATAAGACTGACACAAGATAATTAACTCTAGCTAAGAGTTTATCATAAATTTCAAATGCCAAAAGGCTATAAGCTACACGACTTCCATATTCTCTATCGATTTTAGATTCTCTATACTTAAAATTTATCTACCGATGCATTTTGCGAAGACATAAGCCATATATTACCGTGGGCTTGAAGGACTGACTGAAGTTATATCTAATAGTTTAAAAGTAAAAAATGCTCCAGATTTTCTTTATTTAAAAGTGGTGATCTTATAAAAATAAAAGAATAAGATACCAGGTTGGAGAGAATACCCATGAACCAAGAGACTGCCATCTATCAAGCCTAGAGAGAGGTCTTGGTTGAACCTTCTTATTCTAATGTTGAGCTCTCTCTCCATTCCCGTCGAGCGAAGAAGATTCCTTCAATAAACTTCACGACTTTTCTCCTCATACGATGGCCTCTTCTTTGTTCTTGTGTGAGCCAAAGGTGATCTCAACATCTTGGTCACTTCCCATCTCGTGTAGATGTGCAGATACATGCTCTCTTTCCTCACATATCCTTCATCATTCCAGCGGCCTTACAATCTCTCTCGTTTTCTTTTTTTCTATTTCTCTTCACATGCATCTTTTCTTTCTTTTTGTTGTAGTTGAACCAAAGTGCTCTCTCTCTTTTACCTCCCCGCAAACAGAACTGAATCCAATTTCCAAAATCCCAAAATATTTGCAAAAGAAGGAGGTTGTTCATTTTCCCAGACCAAGCAACTTTCCCAATTTAAAATTAACTTTTAAAGTTATTAAATTATTTTTTCCTTCTCACAATAATAAACTTTTAATTAATTAAAAGTCTTTTGATTTATCATATTATTTTATTATTTACTAAGGTTATTTATGTGTTTTAAATTTTATTATTTATTTATCAAGACATTCTCCAATTTATTTATATTTAATAATTAACTTTATAACTCAACTTTTATAATATTTGATTTATTTCATAATTATTATTTATTGACTTCAGCATAAATTATAATTTATTTTATCATAAACTATGATTATATTTAATTATTTATATTTACTTGTCGAAAGCACCTCATAAACTTAATAATTTTATTTTAATGCAACAAATAATCAAAAAGGTTTATCAAGAAGTTTTAAATTAAATAAACCAAATGCCAATCAATACCTAACCACTAAGCAAGCTCGAAAAGTAATACCATAGACAATACCAATTGACCATACTAACAACACTGATAGGGTGAAAAACTGAATACTCATCCTCTTCAAGGATGATGGTTAGGTTAGGGGACCAAGTGTTGTCTCTGATCAACTGATCCATTGGGTTTTGAGGCATGCTCAGACCTGCCAATTCAGGTGGAGTAGATTCCTAGAACCAGCAAGGTCTACAACATACAAAAAGAGTGTGCATATACATATACATATAGATATACATATAATCAAACACACCATATGTAAACACTGAAAAATGTCCTAAATGATATCATACACTCGAATCAAGTTTGCTAACATAATTTCCTCTTTAAACCATCCTTTTTTTGCTCCATTAAGTAAATTAACCTAGCTAATTTAATTAATTGCATCATTTTTGTCTATTAACCTAATGCATTTAATTGGGTTAATTGTAACGCCCGTCGTGCAAACCCCAGAGAACACACACATAATGCGAATAATTTTTTTTTAAAATAAAAGAAGTAACATGTGACAACATTAAACCATAAACACATAGCATAACACATAAAATTAATACACTTGGTTCTCTGGGGTACGCGAGGTTACATTGCAACCACAAAACATAATAAAGATAATGAAACTAACATAACCATTTAATTTATGAAAACCATATACAATAATACAACTGATAGCCATGATGCGAGTATGACAACATCGCACAATTACATCCATGATAAATCTTTTAACATGATCCAATTCAAACCTAACTATTACATCATTGAAATAATATTACATTACAATTTTCTTTGATACATGAATTACATTGAATCTCCCAACATGGGGATTGATACAAGAATAATAAACATGAAGTACAACTGATCACTGGAACATCTGCACTGCGGAAAGCTGAGAAGACAAGACGCTGATGGGGAACCCAACGGGTGCGGAGCACGTTCCACCCAACCATGTGAATTACAAAGTAACTCACCCCCCGTGCTCAGAGGTGACGAGGAAGTGAATCCGACCATGAATGTCGACCGACTCAACAACAACATGATACATAACAAGTACAACTTAAGCTTACAATGGACAACCATCAAATTTCACAAATCACATGACAAGATTTAAACCAAGAACTCATCACGAGAACATGAAGTACTATCACTTAACAATTAAGATTCAAATCACAAGAATTCAAAGAAACATCATCAAGAGATAACATCCAGAAGAACCGAACCAACACCCAAGGTACATTTCCAATAAATCAGAACCAATAAAAAGAACACGATTCCATAATAACTCTGAATCAACCATTCAATACACCATTCCATAAGCAACAAGAACAAGTCAGACGGGTGTCAAGTAGGGAGGGTCATCACATAACTCTCATGGGATCCCCTGGCTCTTCCTCCAACTGAGGCGCCGACACCCACCTATGGATTCCCTAACCCTATAATCAGAACAACATAAAAATAACAATATCCAGAGGCAACAAGAAACAAGAACAACAAGGATGTCTAGTGGAGAGTGTCATCGCATAGCTCTCATGGGATCCCCTGGCACTTCCTCCTAACCGAGGCGCCGGCACCCATCTATGGATCACCTGGCCCTTCCTCCTACTAAGGCGCCGACACCATAGGGTAGCTAATGCGGAGCCGATAATCTCTCATGAGACAGACTACGACTTTGCCAACCACGGCCTACTCAGTCTATCACTAGTCTACGGTAGCCCTAATGCATAGACGAGGAATCCATTTTTCTTTATCTTGTATGTTTTACTACCCATCCCCCTAAATTCTATTTTTAGGTTATCACTTGTTTAACCACTCTTGCGTGGGTTCCCCTGGCACTTCCTCTTACCCGAGGCGCCGGCGCCCACGAAGAGCCACTCTCCCTATGATCCTTAACATATCTTAAATCGGCAAGGGTTGAACTAAATCATATAAAACATAGAACTCGAATCCACACACGCGAGGTAATACTCCTCTCGCGACAACCCATAACAAACTATCACAGAAACACGTTCAACCCTTCCAAGCATAAATCATTAAACTTCCAAAACCAAAGGTATAAAATAAGATGAAGCCAGCTCCAAACTACACATGCCTCTGGAACAAGGGTTACAAGACCATAGGGTTCCCACAAGGACATCACTAAATGACAACCATGACGGAAATGAAAACTAACAATACAATATTGCAAGACTGCACCAACTTAATGTAATTCACTCCCAATCAAACAATAAAATTAATTCCACCCATTTTGCAAATCGTTACAAAAAAGAAAATAAATAAGACTCTCACTTTTAAATCAAATACAACTAACTCAATCTAATCCGTATACAATACAAAATAGGGCCAATTATCTGTTTATATTATCTATTCAACATAACAATTGATAAAATAATGCCTTCTTAACATAAAAATCTCTATATATAAATATTATTTAACATTTAAATAAAATACAACATTACCCTTTTTTTTTTAAAACTATAATAAAGAATATTAAATAAAATAATTATACTTGCATTCTTAAAAATAATAATAAATTAACGTTAAAATTAAATAACCATAATCCCATTTTAAAATAATTAATATTAAATAAAATGATTTCAATTCCATATATATATATATATATATATATATATATATATATATATATATATATATATATATATATATATATTTTAAGTAAGATACATAACAATTATTTCTTAACAAATATATATATTTAACGAATTATATTTAAAACGAATTATAATTTAAATATACATAATACAAACGAATTCGGATTTTAAATATATATATTTTTTTTAAAACAAATTTATGATATTAAAAAAAAACCAAACGAATTTTAAATGTCAAAAATAAAATAATAAAACATAGAAAAATCGCGGATAGAAAACAGTGAGGTACCCGTGCCTCTGCCGAGACAGAGGACTGCCATTATTTGTAGTTCCAAGGCCCCGGCAGTCCCGGACTGCTGTGGCAGTGTAATGCCGGAAAGGGGAGGGGACGGGGTACCTGCCTCCCTTCCCTCTTTTTATTTTTATTTATTTTTTTTTAAATTTGTTTTATATAAATTTATATTTTATTTAAAATAAATTCAATATAACAACAAAAAAAATTACGAACACAGAAATTTTCGAATTCAGAGCAAAATAATATTAATTTACCAGACGTACGACCAATCATAGGTTCTCAAAATCAAATGGTAAGGTCTGCATCAGTATAAAATATATATATATATATATATATTACTTTCTTATATAATTAAAAATAGAGGAAAAGAATACAGATGAACAGATCTTCATATATTTTAACAAAACAGAAAAAAAAAATACAGAGAAATAAAATAGATCCATTATAAACAAATATATCAACAAAACTTCACATTTATTATTCTCTAATTGAATATTTCAGGAAACAAGGGTTTTTGTTTTGACAAAAAAAAAGAACAGTTCAAAACTATGTATATATATATTTTCTTCTCTTTTCCAAAAGTTTAAATCTAATATTTTTTTTTTTTCTAAATTTTCGATTCAACAACAGTTTTTCCCTATTCAAACAAATCATGTCTAACAGATTTTGTTTTTTTTTTTGTTTTCTCTGAAGTAGAAAGATAAAGAAAGAAAGTACTAGAAGGAAAACATAAGAGGAACCTGATGTCCAGCGCTTATTCGAAAGTCTGAAGATGCCTGGCTGATTCTGATGCCCTCGAGGTGTTCCTTGATCGTGCCTCCGAATCTCTTCCACAGAACTTCACCTTCGAACTTGGATCCTATTTTGTTGTTCTGAAGACTCTCCAGAACATACACCAGAAATAGATTCACAATCTCTCTCTCCATTCTTCTCCCAATACAATAGAAGATTTCAATACCCTTTCTAAAATTTCAGAATACACAACCAAACTCATGCACAACTTCTGTAATCCAAATCTCTCTGTGTGTGTACAAAACCCCCAAAAATTCATAATAATATAAAAATATATTGTCCCTTCTCCCAAAACTCTCAAAAATCCCAATTAAAAGAAAAATCCATTCTTTAAAACTAGCTTTTTCCCAACTCTTAATTCCTATTGGCTCATACAGTCTTTTTTAATCTTTTATTTGTTTTCTTGCTTTAATTTCTATTTTACCACTTTCTTGCACAACACATTTTCTATTTAATTAAATAAATTATTCTAATAATTATCCCCACCTTAATTAATTAAAATAATTAAAATACCTTTAATATTTAATTATTATTTAATCAAAACACATGACTTTATAAAAATTAAATAAAACATTTAAATATTTTCATACAAATAAATCAACATTAAAATAACCAATTATTATCCACATTCAATTAACTAAATCACCACCTATTAAACACTCACATTAATAAAGTACGACATACACAACACAACCACAATGACGACAATTACAGAAAATAAACAATACCAGACAAACGAGACGATCTGACATCATGGGACGGAAGGACTTCATCGTCACCTTCTGTATCAACATTTATCCGTTGGGTTATTTGGTGCTCGCCCTGTCCTGCCGAAGCAGGTGGAATCGAGACTTGTACCTGCAGTCCTGCATACAAACGAAGTTGTGTACATGTGCATATATACATATATATCAAAGCATTAAATCAAAACACTGCATTGTGAGAAGGAATCGCAACATAACAGGGCACTCGCGAACGAGTGATGCTATATTGTCCTTCGTCACACCTATTCTAACAATAATAACATAATCAATGAATTACATTTCTAACTAACAATCATCTCATAACATATTAAATTAAATCATTGCATCATATCACAACTCATAAAATCAACTGATATAATCAACCATAATGTCATATAAAGTAATCATGTCCAAAATGAAATAACAACATCGTCTAGCATCTAACTAACCATATCAAACAATAACAGTATCCTCATAGTATCTGACTAACCACATCAACAATACAGTATCATCATAGTCTCCAAGCAACACACAGAAAATAATAAGTCTAAACAGTATGAGGGGTATTACAAAGGGAGTAAGTCTCTAGATAAAATACATTTATTGTACACACAAATAAATATGCCGATTACTAAAAATATTTAATGCTTAACTTTGAGATATCAATTTGTATCTTTGTTTAACAAAATAAACTAGGAATTTGAATTTTACAATTTACAAAATTATTAGATTTCATTGAGTGCATAAAAGGTTAGTTACACACTCATTATTTAGACTTAAGCAAGAAAAAGTGCAAAAATTCACCCTACTAGAATATGCATTCCAATTAGATGTAAGGTTGCTAGAATAAAGAGATGAATAATATTATTAGGAAGTTAAAAGTGTAAATAGAATTCAAAGATAATGAATCTTTCCAATAAAAAATATAATAATCCAACTAAAAGCATAGGTAATAATAACCCAAAATATACTGGCATCCATCCCTAAGTCACAATAAACTAGAAAGACCATTTAACCCAAACTAGATGCTATACAAGCCAATCTCAAAGATAAATCATCTACCTAAAAAAATTCCTTGATAATATACAAATATGTCAAATGCAAACATCTTTCACAATTGAAAGAGATATTGTTGCGAGATCTATAAAAGAGTGATGCCTAAGAAACCAAAGCCCTGTTCCAACTCAAAAATCTAATCAATGGTCCTGAGCAACATCAGTAAAGTCCTTAATGTGTCTATGATAGAAAAAATCACCTCAATCAAATACTACCTTAGTAATACCTTTTTCAAGAGAAGCTTTGCCAATTGTTTTAGCAATGGGGAGTCTCCCCAAGTTAAGGCCTCAACAAGATAGTGATTAATGTAATTGTAACTGAATATTTCTCCAAAATACTACTAGAGATACTCAAAATCCTAAACAATTATACAAAACATCTATATTTCATTTACTGAGTAAAATTTTGTTTTTGGTGATCAATCTGTATTAATTCGAACGAGTACCATTTAGCTTTCAAAGAATTAGTAGCAAATTTGCTGAGAAAAGAAAGGTTTGGTTCATATAATGTTGAAGCAAGAGGAAATTTCCCTCAATAGTTACTAAAGTGTTATACAATGTTCAATTTATTTTTATTCCATTCTTATTGAGGTCTATAAGCAAAATTTTACATTCTCTTTTGAAAAGATCTATCACTAGTAGCTTGTGTGAGCCATGTCATTGTATAAATTATATCTTCAATTGAATACATATTTTTAGGTTTCACATTTTCTAATTGATTAATCTATTCTCAGGTAAGTGTCTATGAGACTGATTTGCCAACTATCTATTAGAAGCAATAACTAAACAAGTACAAATCAAGTAACATCTTTTTCTCATTTTTTATATTATTTTTTGTGCATTTTTAATTAAATATCATAATTATCTTCCAAATTAGACTAAAATCTCTCTTCATAACACATTGAATAATGGTTTATATTTTTGATGTTGATAACTATAGTAAATATGAGAAAGAAATTATACCCAACATTGATATTTCTTTAAAAAATGGCTTATTTCCACTAGAATATTTTTCATATATCGTTGGAGATTGTCTATTTGATAGTCTTCAAGTATTGCTTCACTTTAATTTACTTCAAATAAATTACAAAATGTATTAGTTGATTACTTTATGTTGTTGTTATACAAAGACGATTATGATGCATTACAATAATTTGTACATGAATTTCATCTAGAAATCTTGTATGAAATACATAATTTATGACACATGCCAACTTATTTAGGTAAAATGTGATTATTTGCATCAAGTGCTATACTAGAACAAGAGTAGGAGAACAAGAGAGAGACCTTTGGGGTGACACATTTTACATACGATGGGTATCAAAATGGTTAAACATACCAATTGCATTATGGTCAACAACTACAAAGAAAAAGTACTTACATTTCAACCATAATATTAAAAAAAAATGTATTTAATTTTATTTCATGACAAAAATATAAATTATGGTCATTACGAACCATTCCTTGCAAAAAATTCCATTTATAGTCCTATACTATCAAATTACCTTTCCTTCGGCAACATATTGCACTTGAAATGGAACCAAATGGTTTGAAAAAGGCCACTATGATGACAATAAATTGTGGTGAAAGAATTTTAAAAACTATATGTTACTTGATGAATGGAGAATTTGATATTGAAAGATTAAGACTATATATTGCACAATCTTTTTGTAATTCAACAAAAGGTATTTGTACAAATTTTACTAGATATCAAGAGCATTTACTTAAAGAAAATATGTTAGACACAATACCATGTCTTCTAAAGTATAAATAGTATACTATCAACATGGAAATGCCATATGCAGAAGGGAAAATTGAAGGAGGTTCATTTTGTTTACAATGCTTAGTAACTATACTAAAAATGCATAATTGTTTATGGTCTTCAACTAGTAAACAAATTGAGAAAAAATTTCATAGCAACATAAGAAAAAAAAAAAAAAAAACATAATGCATTTAAAACAAGTACTAAACATATACACTATGAGCCACTATTAACAAAAAATACTATTGAACGTGATTTGAGAAAAGTTGTACAACTTCTGCATATTCTCTTGTAAAATAAAACAAAGTCATGTAGGGAAAAAAAGGGAAATATCTTTAGAACCAATTAATAGTAAAGTACATAAACCAAATATTGTTCAAAAGAAAACAATATCATTTATTGAATTGAAGAAAAAAATGTGTAATTACAAACCAAGGAAACAAAAAAATAATCCCATGATACCATCAAATCAAATTCAACAAAAAAAAAGAAAAAGGGAAATATTTTTCGGACCAAAATTATAGTAAACTACATGAAGTGGAAACTCCTAATAAGAAATCAATATCACATGCTAAATTCAAGAGAATATTTTTATATTTACAAAACAACTAAACAACATTGTTCTAATAAAGGAAATACTAAAAAAAAGGTCCAACACAAATATATTTCAAAGCAATTGAAGACACTCCTCAATATGAATGTTATAATTTCAACATTCTATTGAAAACTTAATGAAAGTGAGAAACAAACTTACAAGGTTTTCTAAAATATAACACAATACATAAAATTTGAAAATGTAGGAAAATATTGTAAAAAAAATGCTACATGTTGGTAAATTTCCATTGTTTGCTACACCACAGTTAATAAGATGAAACAAACCACTTTTCATTTTGTCATCTATATCAGAACTTGAGGAAAGAATCATATCATCACAACTTTCTTTTGCACAAAATATACAATGGGGACATAAAAGATCTCAAATGAGATTAACTGGGTCAATTATTAATATCCCAACAAATATGAATATTATACAGGCAATACTCCCACAATCAAGTAATGAAATAATAACAAATGTTGTTACACCAAAAAGAAGACTACAATACAATAATCCATATGAAATTAGTATTTTTCATCCTAAAATAGTAATGAAATCATTACAACTCCTATGTGAAAGACAATTATATAAAATAAAATAAAAATCTATAGACAATAGTTGGAAAAAAAATTTAAATAAACAAAGAATAGTTTTGTAGACACGCAAAATATGAATGCATTTCAATTCACCATTTTAAATGAATAACCTTCATTTAATTAAATATAACATTTCATCCCTTAATTAAATAGATTCACTTTATTTAATTAAATCATTACCACATTTGATTAAATAGATCAATTTTTAATCAAATCCTAACATTACATCTTTTGATTAAATCATCTGCTAAGTTCATCTCTTAGTTAACCTTTATCTTTCATCATCCTTTTAATAAAATAAACCAAACTTTATTTAATTAAATCTCAAATTCAAATTTCTCCTTTTTTGATTTAAATAAAGCAAAGTATCTAAGTCAAATGGGTCAAAATCACCTAATCCCTAACTAAATTAATCTAATCCTAATTAATGTAATCTAATCACCCATCACATCCTCTGGCTTTTCCCACTTGCACAAATAAGGCATTTTAATTCATTTATAAAATCCTTATTTTCCCTCAACAAGGCATCTTTGGAGAATATTCCTCAAGTTTGAATTTTAAAACAAGTTGACTTGTCCCTTCCAACATGGAAATAACTCCCCTCTTACATGTCCCCCACTTGGCATTAAAGTCTCTTTTTCTCCCTCCAACAAGCCAAATTTGAATTTGAAAAGGCCAACCAATCTCATTTATTGGCACATTGACCAAAACTTTCACATTACTCAACCACTCACAAGGTGACAAGTGCCTCCTTCTTATTGACTAAATCTTTATCCCACATTGCTCTCTTTTTGGAACTCTTTCAACTTAAGATTCTATAAATAGAAGGCTCATTCTTCATCTTAGCATCCACAATCTTCATACAAAGTTACTCTCTTCAATTGAGAGCTAATTTTGTTCATTTCACTCTATCTTCAAGGCATCTATCATTGAGCTTGGCAAGGATTGGGAAAGGGTCACTTTGCACAAGTGAAACCAATCCACTGTGGAATAGGTATAAATCATGCTTTTTTCATGTTTTCAATTATTTTTCTTATAAGGCATGATGTATTATTTCATAGGAGCACTTGTAGATGTGCATGGATTGAACTAACCCATTGCTAATATGTGTTTGAAGTTTGAGTTGTTTTCATATTTATAGTGCACACAAATGGCACTAGAAGGAGGGCTTTTTTATTAATGCTTTGAAAATAAGAAAAAAAATTGGGGGGGGAGGGGTGGGTTGAATGCTTTCAAAATAGATATCTGGATCTCAATCCATACAAAATTTCTATCAAAATTCTCTGCATTATGTTTTAGATATCTGTACCTTCAAATTCACATTTAACAAACGCTTTCTTTGTTAGTAGCAGCACCAATATTGTCATATTTGTGTTTTTTTATTGGGCTGAAATCTAACAAAGTTCAAATGTTACATTGACATGGTCTCTTATTGCTTTCATCACGTGGTTTGTTACCTATATTTACCTAAAATTGGTTGCAGCCTTTTCTAAAGACCTCCTTATTGGTTGATATTCTTTGGTGCAGACTTTTCCCGCTCTTACATGGACTCCTAGCTCACATTGTTTCTTGGAAAACAACATGCCTAAAGTTGGGGTGATTTAGCAAATTAAAAATAATGGTTAATGACATTAATACCATTCTTCTAGGCGCATTTATTTTACCATTCTTTGGCTTCCATTAGAAACTCATGATAACTTACATTTAATATACGTTGCTCTCAGATAATTTTCTATATTCTTTTTAGCTTATGAAAGGTCTTTGAGGATAGGCTTTTAATTTGTTGTTTTGATATGAGTATACTCCACATCCTTCAAAATCCATGTTGATTTTATAGTTGTAGGTGCCACAGTCCATAGTTGTATTATGTACTTTGCTATTTGTAAAATCCATAAGCTACACATTTGAAGCTAAGCAAATATTGTGTGGATTCGGTCATATCTACCATCATGTACCTATCATTCGAAAAGAAAAAAGAATTTAATGCATCCTCTGTAGATAGTTAAATTTTCTTTTTTATCTTCTAGTGATTTACTCTTTGTGCCTAATTTCTTTTTATGGTTATAAATCTGTTTGACTGCAGATGTTACAATCACCTGGATCTAGCTTTAATGCTCCAAGATATGACACAAAATCAACCACACTAGAAGAGGGAAATTAAATATGTGATTTCTTTAAGTCATTCTCGACATGATATATATCACTGACATGATGTACTACAGGGTGGTGGTAGTAATGAGGAATAATTCAAATTTGAATTTGTTGCATTTTAAACTTTTGTCATTTACAATTTTTCTCCATGGTCTATTTCCATTGGTTTTTAACTTGGCTATCGCCTCATTCTACCATGATTGTTGTCATCCTCTAGCCCACGTTTAAGAGCTTTGTATTAGAGACAAGTCTTGAGAAGGAAGGAGCTCTCATCGGTTTTTTATATATCAGTTGCTTTATTATGTCATGGTCAGCCTGCTATATCCATAGATCAGGAACATTCTATTTTATTTTTGGTTCATGGTTCTTGTTTGAATGACATTCATTTTTCATGCTCGGAAGCCATTCTGCATCGTATCTAGCTTAGGCGGCATCTGCAAATCTCATGTGAGCATCATATTGACTCACAAATTTCATGGCACTTAGGCAAGTTTTAAAGCTCCTTATTGTGATCTAAGGTGTTTATGTTTTCACCTACCCTTTTTAGTTACATTGAAAGCTCTCTAAGCACCATTATTGTGTAGTTGTATATCTCCCAGCTGCATTTACTTGAATTTTTTGAAGACTTTTATTCGTTGTGTTTGATGTTCACCTGCCAATAACATCCCCTTAAAAAAAATTATGCCTTTTCAAACAAATAGAGTCTGCATGTATACTATAATCAATGCATTCCATAAGATAACATTTGGGCCATCCTATTAAAAAGCAACCGTTCAAAGAACTGCATTTTTTTTGTACATAGGTCGATGCTGGGAAATGTTGAGAATTTGAAGGTTAGAGCTGGTTTCTTTTTAATTCATTATATGTTGTCACTTCAATGTTTCTCCAATCCGTATTTAGCTATCCTCATATGGTAATCTTGAAGACGCCTTTAAAGAAGTAGATGGAACGTCGATTGGTAGTCATTGATTTCTAATTTTTGGGATAATTATAATGATGATATTGTTGGGAAATGTTATACCTACCTTTTGCATTTATTGTGATAACAGTTCAAAAGAATTTTGACGCATCTATACACCTACTGATAGAATTTTCTTTGAAATATTTTATGAGTTGTGCAGGTCTTGCCACAACTATTTTTGTGCAGGTCTTGCAAAATCTATTTTTGTGCAGGTTTATACATGTCTCATATGAGTTGCAACGTGTTATTGGGGAATTGGCTGCTTAGTAATTCACTATCTTCCTTCTTTTCCAATCATATGATAAAAGCTAGTAAGATAAATTTAATCAAGCATTAGGTCTATAGCTTTTCGATGATTAAGTATTTACTTATGCTTGCTTGCTTACATATCAAGAAAACCTGATTGTGTGAGATGTTGCCACATTTCTTATCAACAGGTCATTCATTTACTTGTCCACATGAACCATCTAAAATATTTGAGAACATGCAATGTTTCCACATATCAACAAAGTAAGATCAACAATCATCTTGAAGTACGCCAAATTTGCATGGGTTTGTAGTTGACATGACATAGAACCCATTGACTGGCCAAAATTTTGAATCCATGACAATGCTTGGGCTAGTAAAAATAGCTCCAAAGACTTGGTTGGTAGTTAAATCATTTGAGAGAAATAACAACGCCCATTAATTCTTGTCCCTTTTGTGGGGATTTATGCAAGGACTTTAGAATGCTTCCAGAGTTATTTATTTGGAATAAGACTTGGGATTTGACAGCTACTCATGAAGGCAAAGTGTCCTTTCTTGTATTTATTTATGATGGATATTTGAACTAAAGTTTATTTTTTTTCCCTCTTAGATTCATTGCTCACTTTTGCATTGGTTTTTTGATTAATTTAAGAGGAAGAAAATGCTACATTTTATAATCTTTATGATCTGTTATTAAAGTTTGAAGCTAAATATTATTCGGGTATAAAGGCTAGATAGGAAAGGACTTTGGAAACTGGGATTCGTATTAATGGTCCATTTCTTAGATTCAAATCATCTCTATTTTAAATTGTTTTATTGTTTGAAGTAAATCATTAAAATAATTTTTAATACCTTGATTCTTGTGTGATTTTATTTCTTGGTAAGGGTCAAGGAAGGAAAATCAAGGATCATTTCATTACACAAGGAGCTTGCAAGAGATCTTCGAAGGAACTTGGAAATAAATTGAGCATCAAAATTGAAACCCAAAAAGAATTTTTTAATGCTTGGAGCTTCTGTCATATGATTTAATTTTCTATTTTAGACTGACTCATTTGTTTTTGGGCTTTAAAATGAACATTTCAAAATCTTTTAATTTTCATTACAAAGAGGTTAAAATGAACTTTACACAAATTGACTAGATTTTTTTTGGAGTTAACAATTGAACAAGAAAATTTTCATATCTCATTTTGGTGCTTTAAAACAAATCAAAATCATTTCTTTGTGGACTTAAAATGAGCGTGTACTACTTTGTTTTTCGTGATTGCTTACTTAAACTAACATCATTGAAAAGGACATATGCGCTTCTCTCATGCTTCGCAGTGATCTTGAGAATCAAAAGGCCCTTTTTGTGATCTTAGGTTGAGATAAAGTGATCACCTCCACACTTCATTTTGGGTTTAAAATTGAACAAAACAATTTGCAAGTGTGAGTAAACCTAGTGCATGTGTTCTCCCTTTGTTTCTAAATAAAGGTTGATCGAACTATGAATATGTTTACTCACTTTTGTCTATCTTAGAGGGCCTGCCTTGGGGAAAATGTACTCACCCAAGGGAATGAATCAACTAGTAACACTCTAAAGCCAAGAGTATTTCCAGCCGGGATATAAATGTGGGTATTAGAATAAACAACAATATCATGCGATTGACTCTAACGAGAAGGGAAACAATGGTCTCTCGTCATGCTAGGTCAACTCCTACGAATGGAAAGTATGAATTAAAACCTTTTTTTTAGAATTTCCAAAATCCTTGATCTATTTGTTGGTGCAAGAACGGTCATTCTAAAGTCACCCCACACTTTTACAGTCTTTAGTAGAAATGGAAAGAATGCCATGGGAGTTTCATGGGTGTTTATTCTTGGCTACCCCGTATAAGTGATTGTCGTGGAGGGGAGCCAGTGGGATCAAGCATCTAACCATTCGCTAAAGATAAGCATAGCTGGACTTGTCCAAGTAGGAACTCAATAAATATTGTCTTTCATATCCATAGGATTGTGCTTGTTCTTGGTTACAAAATGCTTTGCTTTTTTGAAAACATTTGAGAACAAACATTTAACATCATCATCAAAATTTCAAACCCTTTTGGAGGAAAATACAATTGACCAAATTCATGTGTTATTGCTTACCCTTGGGATTTCATCCTTAGAGGTTTCTAAACACTTGGATTTACATCTCAATTTCCCTACTAAAGTTAAACAATAGGTAACCCTTGCCTTAATTTCAATAAAGTTTCACATAATATACCATGTGAAATGAGAAGAAGTTGAGACATTGGACATCTAGTTTGAAAACCTAATCAAGAAGTGTTTGTGGTAAAACAAAGTAATTAAGAAAAGACTAAAAACAATTGGATCCCACACATGTGTTTCCCATGATTTCATGCAAGATCAAGATCAAGAAACCAAAGGTAAAATCCCTTAGTCTAAAATCCCATGAAAAGCGTCTCTCAACACTATACAAATTCAGACGAAGACTGCTTTGTAACTTTTATAGAAAGGCTTCAAGAAACAATCCTGGTTTATACTCGTTCTATTATTATCAAAACCCAAATCTTTTTAGAGAGTTTGAATATCTTGTTTAGAGAAAAGCTTGTTTGTCAAAACCGAGCTCTAGTAAGCAAGTGTCTTTTTAGGTACATCATAGGATAAAAATCAAACCTTCATCCATCTTTGAAAATCAAAACCAAAATCATCTCATCAACAACTCTTCAAAAATCTTGGAAAAAATCCTTCATGTTAAACTTTGGGAAAAGCTATTAAAATCAATCAAAAATAACCTTGTTTGATTGAATGTGTGTAGATGCATCCTTCTCCACATATTTGACCAAATTATCAAAAATTCTGAATGAATTCATCCCTTGATAAACATCCAACATCTTGGGATTTAGGAGTTCATTATCAAAATAATTTTTTTTGGATAGGAATGTTTAGATGAATCCTTCTCCTCACACCTAGAAAAATTATCATCTTGTGAATGATTTAACTCTAGGACAACATCCAACCTCTTAGAGTTTATGAGTCCACCAAAATCCGAATCCAAAAAAAATCAATCCTAAATCAAGTCCTAAAGTTTAACATACCCCTTCAATATTTTCTCAAGAGTTCCAATCATCCATCAAACATCCATCTTACGTCCATATCATTATCACCCTTTGATCCTTAAAAATCACCCTAAAATTTCTCTTTTGAACCTAAAGTTAGATCAAATCCAAAGAATTAGGGAATTCACCTTCCGCATTCTTGAAGATTGATCCCTATTTTATGGTGCAAACTAGATCACAACACAAGAGACACATGTAAGCCAAGAAAGAAACATCTACTTTGAGTGACTTAACTCAAACCGCTCCTGAAATGAATCCCATTGGGTATTGCAGTCTCATGGTTAACCTTCCTACATTCTCGCAAGACCATCAAGAGGAAGGTATCCAAATGGAGGATCTCACCAATAATCCCTTTGGAATGTCACATGAGGAAATCACTGAAATAATTCAAAATCCAGAGAACCATAATTCAAACTCCCCTCTAATTTCAATGTGAGCACTATTGTGGAACCATCTTTTGGAGTCATCCCCATTTCATCTACCCCCTCATTTCAAAGCATCACTTAGAACATCCTGAAAATAACATCATCCATTGCTCCAATGCAGCCCATTGTTAACAAAGGAAGTGCATTTATCAATGCATTGCAAGTTACATCCTCTCATAAACAATCAAGATTTGGACACAAACACCATCTTGGGAAAAAACGTACCCCAAAATTCATTGCATACATATGTCCCTCTCACCTTTCATGATCCAAATGACCCATCATCATCATCCTTCTGTACAACACCCAAAACCTCTCTCCCCATAACTTCACAAGGAGAGGGTGATATGTTTGG
>VDFB02361087.1:0-32332 GCA_007258455.2 Sequoia sempervirens
ATCTACCCTTCTAGATTATTCTTCTACTATCCTCTATATCCCAATACCATCTAGTGATCAAAATGAGGGAACCAAACCTAATATAAACACTCTACCTAGAAAAATCCTAAGTCGTGACATTGTAGAAATGTTGAATCCATGATGGAGGATGAGTCACCAAAATATGTGCCTCAAATTAAAATATGGGCTTAGCGTTAAACTCTAGTGGTTGGTGACCATTCTACAATAATAGTGGTAGCTGAAATCAAAATTTGTGTGTTGAAAACATTGACATCTTAACACATTCATGAATTTCCTAGTAAACCCATGGATGGTGTAAGATGTATTAATGGCATATTAATTTGGTTAGAGGATCAAGTGAGAGACAATTGCAAAGCAAAAAAATAAATATCTAGATGTTTAGATGTCATTGGAGCCTTCTACATGCTAAAAAGAATCTTTGTGGGTAGATAAAGGGGAAGAATGAGAAAGAATAGTGGTGGTTCCTGATATGGTCAGAATTGATGGCAAAAGGAGAAAAGAAAAGAGGTTAATTTTAAATCAAAACTTTCTAAAGGTTTTGGAACCATGGTTAGCCATTGATAGGGTTCTCGAAACTACACTAAATGTTGATAGTTCCTAGTGGGGTAGGAGCCCCGACAAGGCAAAAGAGGAAAATTTGAGTCCCAATAGTAGGCATGAACTAACTTGTCATGTCCTTGTCATAATTTTTGCAACTAATTATAGTAGTCATCAATATACTTCTTTAATATAATATTCATCCTTCAAGGCTTTCAATTAATTTGCAAAGGTCATCTTAGATCTTATTTCTAGTTGGCCTCCTCTCACATAACATGTTTTTTAACTACTTCTTGATCATTAAGAGACTTTCAGAAGTGAGATATGATGCTAAATAATCTAATTATTCATCTACTACTATATTTGCATATATTTTACAACCAAACATGAGAACATCTAAATTCAGTTGGAATTTATGGGGAACTCCACCATAAAAAATCTTTAACTATTATTTGAGCTAGTGGAACCACTTAGTCAAGGGCTTTAACAAATTGGTTGAATAAAAATTTCCATTGTTCTCAAATATCCTTTGCAATTTAATCTTTGATCATCATGTGTACTAAATATTGCACTTCTTCCATTTAAACTTATTTAAGATGGCTTGGGAGATTATTTGGTGGGTCTTGTGGTTTGACTTCAAGGCTTAGATATTCTAATATTATTTGATAGGACATGTAAGATGAACCACTTTGATACACATGATATGGATCCTAGGTAGTCTAAGGGACAATGTTTTAAGTGTGTATTTATGTGTTGTATGTGTGTGGTAGTAATGTGGAGACAAGGATTCAAATAAGAAGAATATTAGAACTAGAAAAAAAAATAGTTTGTGCATTTTGTATATGAAATTCTCTTGAGGGATATGTATGATTTTTTATTATATGTCCTATATTTACCTATGTTGTGTTTACTTATAAGTTTTCATTTTATATATTACATGTTTATGAAGACAAATATTGCTATGGAAGTTAAAATAATTGAGCTTCCATGTGTGACTCTTATCTTGATAGTTGTAATTCTCTAGAGTCATTTGTTGTGCTAATAGGCGGTGTATCATAAAACAACTCTAAAATATGTGTTGGATTATTACATGATGTTATACATTGTGTTCTAGAATGTGTCTCATCTATGCACTAGAATAAATAAGTGTAAATGCCAAGAAAAAACTCAATCAAAATCATCTATAGAGTTGTAGCATTATATTTGGTGTTTATAAGTAGTAGATGATGTAAAGAGTTGTATGAGATTTATATGAAGTCTTTTAATTTGTGCAAAAAGGTTCTTAGCATTGCATTGATGGTACATAATATAGAGAGATTTACATGTTGGTACAACGTGATTCCTAGCATTGTGTGCATGGTGCATGGTGCAAGGATTTACACACATGATTGTGAACCATTATGCAAAACACTCACAATCATTATGCAAAGCACTAAGGCTAGCACACATGCTAATGTATTATTTTGTGCATGTCTATTTAATTGCATGTGAATGCTTCTAATACTCTATAAAACAACCTAAAATGACACAAGTTTGAATTCAATCATCAATGGGGCTGTCAATATCAATTATTAATGTCATGGTCCAAGAGAAGATTCTCATTCAAAAACTAGATTATCTCTTTAAATAGGTGAGAAGATTATTAGTAATATTTCAATGGATTATCTTCAAGCATTTTTTAGGATGAAAAATAAGTCCATTTTTTCTCTTGAGTTCAAGCACAAGCATGGTTGTTTCTCTACTTTCTATCTTGTGTGAGGAATATTGGCCAAGTCTACACCAACTTCTTCTAGATGACAATTTAGGAAACTTAGAAACTCATCCCAACAATATAATCCCTTAGATCATGTATCTACCTAAAGTGTATATTGTCTTTTATCAATCTAACTTCTCATTTAAAAATTAAAAAAAACTTGGAAATAGTGATAGTTCAAGATATTTGACTTATTTGTCATCTAGCTCAAGAGAGGAGGATTTTGCAAGTCTACATTAGCTTCTTCTAGATTATAATCTATGGAATTTGAAAAACCATCCCAAATATAAGCTATCTATTAGAGCATACATCTTCCTAGAGTTACTATTTCATTTTATTGATCTAACCTCACACTTAAAAAATTCCTTATACTTGGTAACAGTGATAGTTCAATATATGTGTCTCTAGTTGTCAGATTATATATTAAGAAAATTGACCACGAGGTTCACAATGGTTATAATGAACCAGAAGCAAGGAAATAAGAGATAAGTCCCATTTCATGGTCTACTCTCTTCCAACACATGTTGAAAATTTAAGAATTAAAATTGATAATGAAATCCTTGATAAGTAATGGGTTCAAGGAAAAAGTATCAAATTGACAAATTCTTGTGTCATAATATTATATTATTTTTAACATAAATAAAAAATTCAGATATGGATCTCTTTGTCTATGTTTTAGATGCCCTATTGCAAGGAAGGTTCATCCATGACCAAGATAAATCTATAAAATTTTAAAAATAAACCTAGGGAACTTTTAAAATATAAGCCATATTATACCTAGAAAAGGATTTGAGGAAACATTGTTGATGTCTAAATCCAAATATCTGGGGGTTTTCAATACTAGGCTATAAATATTGGAAAAATCATGTTCATGGAATATGAAAAAGAAATGAGATGAGATTTATAATATTGATAAAGCCCCTATTAAAGCAGTAATGTTCCATGACTTGTTTTCTAGCAAATGTAATGCTCTAGTAGCACACCACCTAACCAAAATTCCATTATGAGTGACATAAACCCTCCATCTTCTAAGTAGAAAAATCAACTAGACACTCTACAACTACTTCAAGGCCCATCAATCCCTTATTAGGTTTATAGAGGATAGACCTAGATAAGAACTTCATTGGAAATGTGCACCATGTTCTCTTGTTGAAGGAAAATATTCCATAATTATTATGTTGAGAGGCATTCCTAAAGTGGTAGCATAGACCTGGTGTAAACAATAACTCTTGTTGTGAATTTTGACATGTAGCTAACGGTTGAATGCATGAACATGGATGGTAGTGGAAGACGAGGTGTGATCATGGTATTCGTTGGATATGGATGGTAGTGGAATATGAGGTGTGAGTAACTGAAACATAGAAGAACAATGTTAAGCATAAATGATAGTCAAGGGTAGTGGACAAGTTGTCTGGTTTATTAAAAAGAATAGATAGGTATGTGATGCCATTGTTCAAACAGGTAGAAAAATGCACCATGTATTCATATTTAATTCCTATTGTTTTTTAAACTCTACTCATTTATTAAACAAGTTCAAATCAATGCAAGATAGACAACCGTAGGGCATTATATTTTGTACGACGTAGACAACCAACATTATACAATTTACCCAACTCATTATTGTCCTTTGTTAATAGGGCCACACAAACAAGGCTTGGGATATTTTTCACTTAGCAAAAGGAAAAGGGCTTCCTCTCAATGTGAGATCCTTTAGTGTGCTTTTAGGTGGTCTTGTTCATGTGGGTGATTTCTCTAGAATTATTTTTCTTCTTGCTAAAATGAAAGAGATGGGTGTTGATCTAGATATCATAATGTACATAGGGGCAATAAAATATTTGTGTATGTGGGGTCAAATTCATGAAGAACTTGAGGTCTTCTGCAAAATTATTCTTGCTCATTGCTATCTAGATCTTCTTACTTATAATGCCCTTGTAGATGGTCTATGCCTCTCTTTGATTCTTTGATATGATATCATAAAGTGGTGTTGTATCAAAGAAGTTTAAAACATAGTGGATGAGAGAGGATATCGATCCTAGATGAAAGAGGATAAGGATCAAAGATGATGCCCCAACAATGGGAGGATGGAAAAGGATGAAGAAGGAAATATTGATGATGGGATTCCCCCTTTGAGAGGACATGTGGGTTAGAAAGACATGGGTGTGGTCTCGAAATGGAAGGGAACGATGAGGGATTGGAATCGAGAAGCAGATGAATTGGAAGATGAAAGAGGATGAAGGAGATGAAAAGGAAGGTGAATTTGAATAGAAAGGATGAAAAGGAAGGATAATTTGATGATGATTGATAGGTTATGCCAATATATATTGAGCAATCCTAGGATTCGATATAGCAAAGGCAATTATGCACCAAGGTATGAAGAACTAGGATGACAAGGTAACCTTTGCATGGACTTGACACTCAAACAATGACACAAAAAAGATGATGCGCCATTATACACCCATTGTGACACACCAAGATATAGATAGATCAAGGTGGTTGTAAGGAGGTGTACAATTGTGGGTAAAAATATAAATGATCAAAAGATAAATCAAAACGAAATATTCACTACAAACATGTCATGCAACCAACATATCTCTTGCCAATGATCAAATGAGTATGATGATGATGATTATGTTCTTGCAATTAGGCTTGGATAATCACCTAAGCAAGACTTTGATAAGGATGGGGTGCTTGCGATTAGGCTTGGATAATCACCTAAGCAAGGATTTTTGATAAAATGATGGATAATTGATTGATTGGTCAATTGACAAAAGGATAAGATGACTAATTAGTGTTTGACAACTAGGCTTATGATATGATTTTGATTAAAAGGATTGATGACTTGGATGCAATAGTTGGATTGATTGATTGGAAAGTCTGAAGAATGTAAGATTTTATTTTATTTTTTATGATGGGATGAAAGGATGATGATTTCTTGATTATATTTCAGATGGGATGGATATGATAGGAGATAGGAAGGGTTGATGCTTGATTTATTATGGATGAAGATGGGCCTCCAAATGCATGATACTTTAAGGAAAAATTGAGAGGAAACTAAGAATATACAAGATCAAATCATAGACATAATGTAGATTTAACTTTTGCATCTAATGCATGAGAAAGCATGGGGAAGGGTGGGTGATAAAGGATGTATAAGTGGTGCAGGGGCATCAGGGCCTTAGAAGCACTTCTTTTTGTCATTTTGGGTTTTAGGTTGTTTTGTGTGTTTTGAAGTTTCCTAAGGTCATTTATGACCATGTGTGGTCATGTAATCCATTTTGGAGTGCTTATAGGGTCGTTGGTTTAAAAGTACAAAAAAGTTGTCAAATGTGCAAAAGTTGTCATGCAATTTTTGGTAAATTGTCAAAAAATCAAGAAATTGTTACAAACAAATAAAGTAACACCAAAATCAGTTTTAGTTGATTGGTAATTGATGTATACACCTTGAAAACTTGAATGGGGGGTTGTGAAACTAATTTTTTTGTAGTATGGTGAATGAAAACAAGTTGATTTATGTGTTTTCCTAACGTCCCAGTCTGTTCTGCTTTCTTGTATGGCCTGTACGGACCATGTAGTGATCTAAAAGCTATTGTATTTCATCAATTTGTGAATCTACTTTATTTTGGTTTTTATTTCATCAATTTTGGTCTAGTTTAGTGAAAGTTATTGTGTTTTTACTGAAACTGGTCAAAACCCTACCTAGGGTAACTAGTGAGCTAAAATAATGTAGTAACTTGACCCTCCACCATTGTAAAATCATCAAAATGGGTGGAAAGGTCTGAATGCATGTATTCTATCTTGATTCAATCTTTCATGGTCCCATGATGAAGCTTGCACGTGCTTTAGAGTGACAGTCAGTTTGATATGTGCATGTATCAAACTGTGTGACAGCATTGAAGAGATAACTCATGAATTTGAGGCTTGAATCTTATTGGTTTTTCATTGGACGCATTAGGGGAGTGCAAGGGGAGGTCTCATAGACCTATAAAAAAAAAATTTGTAACATTCTTGAAGGTTTATACAAGTCACATTGTGACTGTCCCAAGAGGTCTAGTTATACAATCATAAGAAATGTGTTGGTTTCCAAGCATGATAGGATCTGCCCTTGAGTTTAGGCATTGAATACTTAGTGGAATCACATTTATAATGTTGGAGGGAAATCTCCAAGTCTGTGTTGAGGATTTTAACACTCCTTAATGGTATTCCTTAGTTCATTGAAATCATCTCACCTAGGTTGAGCAATACAAGATTGTAAGTCTCAAGATTGGTTGCATTGTGTACCATCACATTTAAGTTGTTCTTAGTCCTTTTAAGCCCTTGGAAAAGTCTTCCTTGCATGTGTAATGTCTCAAAGTGTGTTAAATCAAATTCTCTAAGGAAATTCTATGCTAGGAGCTAGGAAGGTGCACATAGGAGTATCTATGGAGAACAAGCAAGAATACCTTGCCTTGTGGGTAGGTTGTCAACATGAATGTCCTTCCTTTGCATCAATAAGGGATGACACGCGATCAAGGATCAAGGACAAGCCATGATAGGTTTATTTTCAATGGAGGGGTGGAGATTGGTAGTTTATTATGATATGGATAAGGAATGATAGCAAACAGGATGACATCCTAGGAGATGGTGAATAATCGACTACTACACATGGTGCTTGTTTCTAGGTGTTCACCGTGGTACTTATCCAAGGCATCATCAAAGTGGTTTTCACCTATAGACATATTATCTCTTTACTATTTTTTTTATTTTATTAGTTATTTATTTATTTATTTTATTATTATTTTTTAGATTTTTGGATTTTCTTTTTTTGTATTTTTTTATATAAAATGAGACTTGATGATGTTGTAATCATGGTGGACACTTGTTATTAGATGGGCCACAAAGTGTGATACATGGATGTGGATGGAATGATATAGATGATGGAGGATGCTTTATGTGGTTGATGGAGGGAGTTAAGATATGATCACTAATGTGTGCACTATGTGGGTCGTCATGCTTCACATGAAAAGGAGTTTGGGAAACCATTGAATTAAACAACGTGGAGGGGTCACCATCAAAAGTCCATCGAGAGACATAATGAAGGGGGATGGAGTGATTGGTGTATGGATATGGGTGGATTAGGTAGATTTTATGGATTGCGTGAAGATTATGAGGATGAAGACTTAGGATCAACAAGCTCATTTTTGATATTATTCTTTAACAAATGTCCCCAATTATTTTGGATGAAGGGGTATGATTGTAGATCAATTTTTCTTTCATTTATTTTTTACTTTAATTTTTGATTTGTCTAATAAATTTTGATTTTGATTTTGACTATAGGACTTTTCTTGTCTTTTTCTTTTTTCTCTTGATTTCAGATCTCCATTTGATAAAGTATTTTTTACTTATGTTTGATAGCCTTGTTCTTTTGGGATGATACTTATTGATCCAAGTCTAGGAGATGGATGGACGTGAATGTGTTGTATGTGTTGGATAAAATGGTAAAGATGTGATTTTGGAAAATATTGCCGAGGCACTTAATGGATTCTTCATGACTATCCTTTTTGGCACTTTTAATTTCAAAGGAAGCTTGTACATCCTTAGCGAGTTGGAAAGAAGGCATAGTAGAGGCAACAGTAGGAGATGCATACCCTAACCTAGGATGGTCAATATGGAATGATGGTGGTTCATGAGATGGAGTGGAAGGGATAGGATCTTGGATACCCTTGATAGGATCGTAGATATCATGATCAAGCATAGTATTATCATGGACATAAAAAGTTTGTGACGATAAAGATAATGAGATGGGTTTTTTTATCGAAGGCATGTAGCTCACATTTACCAATTCCAAGGTCTTTAATCTTAGCCTTGATCTCTGAGGGAGTATGAGAAGCGAGTAATGATGAAGGATCAATGTATGAAGATGAAGATGGTGATGTAATGTTGGTAGGGAAATATTGTGAAAGGCCATGACTACTTTGTAAGAATTTGTAATATTGGAAAGTATTTGGATCAACATGCACAATCACTTCAGTTCCATTGTGGGGGAACTTTATGCATTGATGGAATGTGGATGGAATTAATTGCATGGTGTGGATCCATGGGTGGCCAAGGAGGATATTATAAGGGAGATCAAGGTCTAAAATTTGGCAAGTGATTTTCATTGTTACAGGTCCAACCTGGATGGAAAGCTTCATGGAGCCTTTAGATTCATGCTCAACTTTGTCATATGCTTTGATGGTAATTTTAGTGTGGGGATAAATGAAATCATCAAAATATCCCAATTGATTTATTAGACTAGGGCTTCAAAGATTAAGTCATGATCCACCATCTACTAGGACCTGTTTGATTATGGTTTTATGGATGTGGGCTTTAATGTGATGCAGGTGGTTACGATATGGGTTGATAGAAGACATATATTTAATGGAAAAATTGGGGGCTTGTAAAAATGATAAGTTTCCTATCATGTATTTAAATTGAACAAGATCAATATCATTAGGGGCACGAGACTCATGGAGGGCCTTCTCAAGGAGGTCCTTATGGATGGGAGATGTTTTAAGTAGCTCAAGGATAGCTATTTGTGTTGGTTTTTTGTTCAAGTGGTCAATAATGCTATATTAATTTGTAGGTTGAGAGGAGGATGAAGCTCTTGAATAGTGAGTTGATCATGTTGAGTAGTAACAACACAATTAGGTGCTTTAATAGTTATGGTGGCTACTTGGGAAGGACTTTGTTTGATGTGCCCAATGATGGAATCAAATGAGATATGGTTGTTATATGTATAAGGCATTGTTTTGTATGATGGAGAAGTTTTACCATAATTATGTTGAGGAAAAGGCTACTTGTATATACCCAAGTTTTCATTAGGGGATGCATGGAATTTGATAGAGATCTCTCCTCAATCAATAATATCTTGGATAGAGTTCTTAAGTTTCATGCATGAGGATTTTTTATGTCCATGAACCTTATGGTAGTAAAAAAAATTATGTTCTTTATACAAAGAGGGTTTAGGTACATTAGGAATAATGGTATTGATGGGTGGAAATTGGATCATGTTGACTTGAATGATCTTCTAGAGGATGGTTTCTATTGGTTCACCCAAGGGGGTATATTCACGTTTAGTGTGTCTTTTAGGTTGACCTTTAGGAATAACCACATGTTATTGGGGAGCTAGATTATTATGAGATGATGATGGTGGAGGTATTTGGATATTTTGAACATGTTTTGAATCAATCACATCATCATTGACCACATTTTTATTTTTAATCCAAAAATGGGATTTGTCACTAGATTGGAGATTGTTGTCTTTTCCTTATTTGTATATCATGACTAGGCATTTGGCGATCATTTTTCTATAATTTTATTAAAGGAGTGAGCACATTGCATGTGAAGATGGTATCCCAATTTAGTATTTAAGTTCTCAACAAATATAGTGACAAGTTATTTTTTAGGTAGCGGCCATACAATGCGACTAGCAAGATGCATCCATAATTGTAAGGATGAGGCAAAGGATTCACCATTATTTTGTTTAGTATTGTAAAGATCCATCATGGTGATATTATTTTCTATTTTTTAGGAAAAATGAGTGACAAATTTATTGGCTAGCTCAAAAAAAAATTTGATTGTCCCATTGGGGAGGTGAGTGAACCAATCCAGGGATTTTCTACCCAAGCTTCTATGGAATATCCTCAAGAGGTAAGCATCAAGATAAGAAACCTCTTGGCATGCAATCTATAATTATTTTAGATGTTCCCTAGGATATCCCTTTCCCTTGTACTTATTAATATTAGGTATTCCAAAGCTTTGGGGAAAATGGATCATGGTGATGGACTTGTAAAAAGAATAAGGGCATAGTTCTTGGAAGGTATAAGCTTTATTGTGATGTCCTAGTTGAATTCCCTCAATGGTATCATTTATTTGTTGCACATATTAGGCCAAAGTACCTGTGAAATTGAAGTGAGGTGATTGATAGTTGGATATGGGAGGTTGTGAGGATGATATGTGTTGATACTGATGAGAGGATAAAATGGGATTGGAATGTTGGAGGTGTTGATGGGAGGATGATATGGGGTTGGAAGAAATTGTATTTGAGGTTTGGAGATGATATGATGTGCCAGAAGCAATGGATGTTGAGACATGAGGAGAAGGGATGGAATGTTGAGGTTGTGGGATATGCGATGAAATGTTTTGAGTGTGAGAGGGGATTGGGATATGTAATTAGGATTTAGGACTAATGGATTGAGATGAAATGGGGATGTTAGAAGAAGATAGGAGAGATGATCATGAGGATTAGAAGAATATGGGAGGTATGTTGTATTATGATGAATGGAAGGTGGAGGTGTAGAGGGAGGTTTTTGGATGCTTTGAGATGTATCAAATTCATGGGGTAGTTTGGCACCTTTGTTTACAAGCATAAGGATATATTGGTTGGGGTGCTTCATGATATATCTATGCATCAAGTCCATAGTTTGGGTATCTTGGGAAAATTTCTCTAATTATGCTTTTGATTCTTAGTCACTTGAATCATGATCATGTGTGATGTAAGATGGAAATGGATTCTCCATGGGGGATTTGGTATACTATCTCCTCAAAAGGTGTACCATGAGATGATGAGGGGAACTCTTGAGATGCCATATTTTGCTTTCTTGCTTGGGATCTTATGGTAGGAATCCAAGAGGGAGGTACCTATGAATGATGAGATGGGATGAGGATGATAAATGATGGTGGGGTAGACCTTAAATATGATTGGAATGGTAATAGATGAAAAGGGGATAATGATGGAAAGGTATAATGATAGAATTGATAGAAATTGGATAATGATGATATGATACTACAAGACCAATAATTTTTCAAGCTAACTAGATCCTTGATTGATAATAATGGGGTTTTCTTACACTATAATTTGATAATCATCTAGGTAAGGCTTGAATTTACTTACTCAAGCTTGGATAATCACTTGACCAAGACTTAGATAAAAGATGATTTTCCTTATCTAACCCTGGATAATCACTTAGGTAAGGCTTGGATATGCTTGCTTAGGCTTGATGATCACCTAAGAAAGGATTTGATGGGAATTCGATATAAAATATTGGGATCTAGATAGACTCTTGACAAGATTGATTTTGATAGGATATGATATGGATTATGGCTGGATGATGAGATTGGATCAAAGATGATAAGGATTTTATATGATGATAGGATTGGGATTGGAGAGGAAGATGAAGGGGATCAATGATGAAAGAAATGGTGATGATAAGGATGGGAAATATAGAATTATAGGTGATAGGACCAAGGTCTAAGGATGATGGTTGTGATGAATAGGTTATGATAAAGAATGAAAAGGATAAGATGAGTGAAAGATGATGGATTTTTTATGGACAATGGTTAATGTTTTAGATGAAATGATGGTTGAGGAGAGGTCTTCCTAGGTCCACTCTAGGACTACAAAGGTCAATATTGCAAATGGAAGACTCAAGACGAATTTTTGCAAGAGACGATCAAACAAGAAGACACAATGGTTGACTTGACTTTCAAGGTGATAAGGATAAGTTTAAAAAATGCATGTTGAATGGCTTCACTAGTCTTACACATGCAAACATGCCAAGCACGATAGCCCAACCTATATTTAGTCAAGTAGAAGTGTTAACTTAATGTAGACCCACCCACCAAAGGCATAATACCTTAAAAAGAATGGGTAACTAGGGTATGCAAAGGTCATGTACCACCTCTACACCCCTTACCTTGGAAGGAAAAGGCCCTACCAATGGATAGTTGTCACTTCAACAAGAGAAAGTACATGGTGAGTAACTTCAAGCATGATACTATACCCTGCACCACACTAAGCAATGGTCAATGGTCTTAAAGGCTTCTAGAACAAGGTTATTAGTGGAATAAGTGAACAATGAGCCTATCTATAATGCCTAAATTAGACGGGTTTCCTTCACTCTCTTCACAAAACGCATCTCAGAAGATTGAGGGTTGCATGACTTGGCTCGAACGACACTAGCCATACTTTGGGTTACAATTTTAATTCTCCCCCCTTTCTATACCCCACCTAAAAATATGTTTGAGAACATCCTTGAGGAGATGAAATCCCCAAGCATGCATCCTAATAGGAAAGACTATACTAGGTTATTTTCGTCACCCAAGATCGCACAAAGCATAAGGTGAGAGCATATGCACAAGCTAGAAAGCCTTGGGATAACACTCAAAACATATAATAAATGAAGATATATGAGATTTATTATCTCTAAGATCACACTAAGTGAAAGGAGAGAACATACATCTACACACACTTCTAAACATGACAAACAATGTTCATTAACCCACTAAGATACTTTAGATACCTAGATTAATAGAAAATAAAGCCTTGGACCAATGAATCTACAAGAAAGATGTTAGTAGTTTGATGATTTTCCTCTTTTTTCCACAAAAGCCACAATTACACAGATCCAATCAATAACCAAGAAAAACCCTAACCAAATTACACAAAACAATTGTGCCATGATGTGAAACAATTGTACTAAATCTTGAGAAAAATGCATCACAGAAAGAAACATATGTGTAGGAAAAATCAAAGAAACCTGAATTATACCTTCTTGAAAAATGTGTCGTTCTATAGAATAGATGTGCCACAATCTCCCACAAATATGTCAATACCTCCTACAATTGTGTCAATATCTCCTACAATTGCACCATTATCTCCTGTAATTGCACCAATATCTCCCACAATTGTGCCAATCTGCCCAAAAATAAGAAAATTTGTAGAAAAAAGTTAAAACCCTAATCTGAGAAACAAATTTTCTATTCCAAAGTTAGAAACTTGTAAAACCACAATCAACAATAAAGTAGAAAACACCAGGGAGGGCAAAGAACTACAAATGGTATTTTCTCCACTCTATGTGACAATTATGCCAATATCTCTTGCAATTGTGCCACTCTATGTGATAATTGTGCCACTTTGGAAAAATTACACCAAACTAGCCTAAAACTACTTGAAACATAAAAAATCATAAAAAAAGGATTAAATTCAAGGACTTAGGGTCCCACCATTCATTCCAAAATGAAGAGGTTAGAAAATATTGAAGGAAAACAAAGGAAGATAAAAGCAATACAAAAGCACAATACCTTCACCTAGCATCTTTTCTTCTCTCCTTGATGAGTGAAAATGGAGTGCATTCGTATTCCATTTGATTTTCTCTTGATGTTGATATATGGATTGCTCAATGCTCTAGCATAACCTTGATATGGTTGATAGTGATTGCAAGATAAGAGATCAAAATGTTAGCATGTAAGTATGATAGCTCAAGATTGGATGAAAATGAAGGATGAGAGCCTCTACGTATAGAGTCTTTAAGGTGCAAGATCAATGGCTAGAAATGATTGATAATGAATGGATAAGATTGAAGGAGGATTAGGGTTTGGATAAGGATGCAATCATATAAAACACTGTCAAATGATAGATATGATCTAGGTTTAGGATAGGGATAAGGAAAAATATCCTTATGGCAATGACTAGGATTAAGAGGTTAAATGAGATGAATGGATAAGATGAAAAGTTAGTTTGACTTTTGAGCAAGTGTCTAGGTTCAATGAATCTAGAGAGAAGTTAGTCTGACATGTGAATGGGGACATTTGTCACATGATAATAAATTTAAATTATGATCCATGTGAGCATGATGAAAGGCTAGGATTGGATGGACAAGGATAGAGGATAAAGGGGCAATTAATTAAGTAAATAAAGTATTTATTTAATTAGTGGGATTGTGATGGGATAATAAATAAATAAATAGTAAATATTTATTTAATTAAAGGATTATGGTAATGGATATTAATTAAATAAATATATAAATATTTATTTAATTAATGGATTAGGATAAGGAAAGGGATAATTAAAAAATAATAGATATTTATTTAATTAATGGTTTAGAATAGGCTAAAATTAGGTGTAGTTGGGTAAGGTCATATTTTAGGTGTCTACATACATAATCCATCTAATACCATCCATATTGAGATCCATCCATCCAAATTTTTCATCCATCTATTAGAGTGCATCCACCATGATCGTGAAATCATCAAGTCTCATTTATCTAAAAAAAAAATCCAAAAATCCAAAAGTAAAAAAAAAATAGTAAAGAGAAATAATCCATCCAAAGGTGAAAACCACTACATTGGTGCCTTGGATAAGTACCATAATAAAAACCTAGAAATAGGCGCCATGTGTAGTCTCTTATCCACCATCTCTTAAGATGTCCACCCCATCCGCTACCATTCATGTCCATATCATAATAAACTACCATCTCCACCCATCCATCAATAATAAACCTATAATGCTTGTCTTTGATCCTTGATTAAGCAGCATCACTCATCCCTCCATTAACACCCGCCCTTCCCCATGCTTTCCCATACATTAGATGCATAAGATACATCTACATTATGTTAAGGATTTGATCTTGTATATCCTTAGTTTCCTTTCACCTTGACTTTCAAGTCTCATGCATTTGGAGTCTATCCCTCACCTTCATCCATAATAAATCAAACATCAACTCATCCTATCTCCTCGCATATACATCCCATCTCAAACATTACAAAAAAAACCATTATCCTTTCGTCCCATCAAAAATAAAAAATAAAATCAAAATCTTGAGCCCCTTATACTTGACACTCAATCAATCCAACCATTGCATCTAATACATCATTACTTAATCAAAATCATATCATGAGCCTAATTATCGAACATTAATCAATCATCTTAGCCTTTTGTCTATCAATCAATCAATCAATCAATCATCATCATCTTTATCAAAACCTTTCTTAAGTGATTATCCAAGATTGAGTAAGCAAATTAAATCCCTTCTTAGGTTATTATCCAAGACTAATAAAAGCAACAACATCCTTTATCAAATCCTTACTTAGGTGATTATCCAAGCCTAATCGCAAGAAAATCAACCAATCATCATCATCATTTGATCTTTGGAAAGAGATGTTGGTTGCATGGCATGTTTGCAATGAGCCTTTTGTTTTGATTTATCTTTTGATCATTATATTTTTTACCCATGACTACACCTACTCACGGTCATCTTGATCTATCTGTATCTTGGTGTGTCACAATAGGTGTATATTGGGGCATCATTTTATCTATTTTTGTCACGCTTGTCATTGCTTGAGAATTCCATGCAAATTTTAGCTTGTCACCTTGGTTTTCATACCTTGGTGCATAATTGCCTTTGATATATAAAATCTTAGGATTGCTCAATATATATTGGAATAATCTATCAACCATCATCAAATTCTCCTTCCTTTTCATCCTCGTCCATCTAAATTCTCCTTCATTTTCATCTCCTTCATCTTCTTTCATCTTCCAATTCATTTGCTTCTTGGTCATAATCCCTCATTTTTCCCTCCCATTTCAAGAGCACACCCATGTTCTCTTTGTTGGTTGAAAATTTTGCAGACTTGTGAGGTTTAGCAAAATGGTGGTTTCAGCCATAGTGTGTGAGAATAAATCTCTCCTATTTATATGAGGGAAGGCTCCCCCTCGGGTTTACTATTCTACTTATTGCGAAAATGGTAGACTATATTAATTCTATGATATTATCCATGGTATCACTCATCTTATTCTCTTTTCTCAAAATAGATGTTCAATCTCTCCTCCTTTCAGGAAAGAAAATTTTGAATAGTAAAAGGAAAACTTCTACTATTTAGCTGTTTAGCAATAGTTACATAGAGAGAAAATTTGATGGAGTTTTGAAAGAAGCAAAGTTTCCTGAAAGCACAAAGACTTCCGTTGCTTCCCGGGACAGGGAGATACCACTTGAAGCACAAAGTCTTCACAACTTATCTTCATATCAACCTTCTAAGATATGACTTATGTTAACCAATAGTATAAAACTAAGCAGCGAAATAAAGCACAAAGTCTTTATTCAAATGCACCTCTAAGTTGTAAACGAGAAAAACAATATAAGCACAAAGTCTTATATTATGTTTCTTGGTATGAATTCACCTATTTCTAATTCAATCCTTCAAACTTGCAGCACAAAGTCTGCAAGAAATCAGACCAAATTCTTTTCACAACAGCTCCACAATATCACAAGAAAAACTTAGAATAATGTACCACTATGACATAAGAACATAGTAATAACATGCAACAAGACTCAACACAAAGTCTGAAATCTCATATGCCTTCCTTGTATTGCTTGGAAATCAAGTTTACATACACAAAGCACAGTCTCTTTGTTGTAATTTTTTGCAAAGTTTTCTCTCTTGCCAAAAAGATGATTAATACAAAGAGCACCCTCATGTATTTATAGGAGAGGGGCTGAGAGAAAAATGTGGGAGAATTCTAACTAACTAAGACTTCTTCTACAACTAACTACTTGCAATTGACTTATTCCAAATTAAAGTCCCAATCTATTTTGACTTGTAACTTGATTACATGTAATTACATTTTACAATAATGCAAGTGATATGATTACTTGCAATTACAATTTTTGACATTACATGTAATTTTTCGAAAAGAAATAAAACTAGGAATCTGATAGTACTTTTAACTACTTCCATTGTTGTCCATGAAATGTTGAAATCTATGAATGGAATCTTCCAGTTCGTCAGGATTTGGCCCTTGAGTGTTCTTAGCAACAACAACTGTTTTGATGATGGTATCACAACATCTCATTACTGATAATCTGTGTTCTTCTAGAGCAATCTGCATCTTATCAAGGAATGTGTTATGGCTTACAAATCTGCTAATAGATGCTACTGTGAAAGTTTCAGCTTCTAGCTCTTGGTGAAACTTTGTTGTCAATGTTGAAACTATAACATCCTCGGGGAGTATTTCACCATTTTGGTCTTCTATCTTGCAAGATTCCTTTTCAAAACTAGAAAAGATATCTTTCTCCACTTCAACCATCATTTCTTGAGCAACTGGTATATCTAAAATAAGCTCTTTTAATACCAATGTTTTGTTAAGAAAGAGCTCTTCAATTTCAATGTACATCTCCCTGTTTGGTATCACTGCATTTGCACGTAAGACTTCTAACTGCACTTCATTCAAAGTATACCAATTCTTCAAATCTTCTTCCATGGATTCCAAACTTTGTTTGAAGGTGTCAGAAGCCTGGTGCAGTTTTAGCTTTGCTATCTTTACATTAACTAATACATCAAGAGCCTTTTTCACTATTTGAACACTTTGATTTATCAGCTGATCAACCCAAGAATCTATTGCCTTTTCCTTTTATCCTGCCTTCTCAATCTGCTTTATGGACTCTCCAAAGATAGAGGAAGATAATGAATCAACCATTTCTGAAGATTTAGTAACTTTCTGAATGACTGAAATAAGGTGTGTATTCTCTTCCTTTATCTTTTCTTTTTTGGCTAAAATTTCATTATAACTCTGTGTTAACAAGGTCACAAAACTTTGTGCATCATGCATCATACTTTCATGTTTCTATTTTCCCAATTCTACTCTGGTGAACCTATAATCAGACACTTGCATCTCTTCCTGTGGTTTATCTATAAGAGGCTTTGCTACTTTTGCATATTTCATTTTGTTGTTGTCTACAACCACCCATGAGACTATCTTAGCTTTCTTGGTGACCTTTGGCTTAGATTTTCTTAGTTGCTGGAAATCAAATACGTCGGGAGAAATTTCTTGCTTCTTCCTCTTTGGAGAAAATTGAACTCAACCATGGAGGCAGATCCAATGTATTCATATCTGAAGCAGCAATTGTGATTTTTGTGGAAACATATTCTTTCTATACCACAGTTGTCATTCTAGGAGAAGCCTCTGTCTGAACATCAACAAGAACTTGCTCAGATGGAAAATTATGACCAACATCAGTCATGAATTTATCAAAACTTATTGCTGATGTGTCTATCTTTGGAAGTGAGATTTATGATAGCCTAGCATACATCGGATTAGAATCAAATACATTCTCCAAATTGTCATGCTAGTTATCCATAGATGTGTCCAATGTTGATGTAGTTGTGGTATTATGAACAATATTCGTGGGTGCAACGGGAGGAACAAACACTGTTGAAAAAGAATCAACATCACTATCAACTGGAGACAAGGGAGATGATGCAGATATTTGTGGAAGAGTCATGTGAGGAGTACACACTTAAAGTAGTAGGAGATTCAAGAATATCTTCCTCCTGTTGATCAATGACCTAGATCTGTGTCTCCTTAATCTCCTTTCCTTTTAGTGTTATACTTTCCAAAGGTTTCTCCACAGCTCGGTTGACCTTTAGCTTGATTATGATTCCTACGGAAGAGGCACCTTCCTTAGATTTGTCTCTTATTTCTGATTTCAATCCAACAGGTCCAATTGAGTCATCTTCAGCTCCAACTCTTATTTTGATGGCCTTAATACCTCTACTCTTAAGCCAAGCATTAGTATTTGCTAAAATTGACTGAAATCTATCAAAAATGGAAGTAGACTCCTTCTAAGACCACTGTATTGAAGGAATAGGAGCATCAACAACCTTTTGTTCTTCATACTTTGGATCTAGAATTTGCCCATCATCAATTATTCCTTCTGGGACCAAGGTTAGATTAAGATCCACAATTTGTTCTAATGTGATCCTGCTGTAGACATGCAAAATTAACATTATGCATTTGATTAGGTTCATTCGTTTAGATTTCACATTAGGACCATTCATCAATTAATCAGGTGCACTTTCATCCATTCATTAGGTAATTTCATCTCCAAGGATCATTTATTTAAAATCAAATAAACATTATCATCAACCTTTTAATAAATCAAACATCCATTTAAATCAAATCCTAAATCATATTCCATCATTTTCTAATTCAAATAAATCAAATATCAAAGTCCTAAAAGTCAACTCACCTAATCATCATTAAACTAACATCATTTATTTAATCTAACCATGATTAAATACTAATCTCACCCACTTGCATTCTCTAGATATCTCCACTTGCACAAATAAATCAATTTTATTGATTTATTAAAAACCCTCATTTTCCCTCAACATGACAAGTTGATTTGTCTCTCCAACATTGCATTTATTGCTGTTTTTCTAGTCTCCCTCTCAAAATTTATTGCAAAATTTGAATTCAAATTCTCCCTCTCATGGGCACTCTTCCCAAATCTTGCACAACCATTGGCCTATCATCATTTGACAAATGGCCTCTCCTCATTGGTGGATCTTTAATCCCACATTCACCCTCTTGGCCAATCTCTCATCAAGAAAATCTATAAAAGAAGGCCTTCATTCTCATTCATGTATCCACAACTTTTATGCAAGGTTACTCTCTTAATTTGAGAACTCATCTTGCTCATCATTTCCATTGCATTTACATCATCTTAAGCTTTGATCAAGGATTGGGAAAGGGTCACTAGCACATGTGACACCAATCCAATATGGAATAGGTGATTATCTTGCTTTTGAAATGTCTTCTTGATGTTGTTTTTGTTACTTGTGGCATTTCTTTAGCATAGGTATTTTATTTCATAGAGGTATTTACTAATTTGTATGTTTAGACTAACCCTTCTAATGAGTATTTGAAGTTGGTCTTACATGCAAATTTAGGGTACCTCATTGTGGCGCCAAAAGGAGGGCATTCAAGGAAACAAAAATACTCTTTATTGAATCTTTGATTAGCTAATTTGCAATTTTCTGTTTTCTGTTATCTTTAGTCTATATACTTCCCTGGTTTATAAAAAAAAAAAAAGTGCTTTGTAGTTTCATTTGAAAACACAACTGCGTGCCAACTTTGAGAAGTTCCTTTTCTTTATAAATCTTGTCTCATCTGAGGGCATTGTTGTCTACCTTGCTTGCAGTCATTATTTGCATTTATACTGGCACTTCTTTTCCTGAATATGCATTTATAAGATTAG
Organism: Sequoia sempervirens; assembly: GCA_007258455.2. NCBI lineage: Eukaryota > Viridiplantae > Streptophyta > Pinopsida > Cupressales > Cupressaceae > Sequoia > Sequoia sempervirens. Next base: position 20,146 of record VDFB02361087.1, read on the forward strand.
ATATTGATCAAATGGTATATGTTGTTGGTTTAAAGTTTCTAATTACATTTGGCACTGTCGGTTTAGAGTTTCTTCTCTGAATTTGTGGCATGGCGTTTAATTTTTAAATACTCCTGAAGCATGTATGGTCCCTGGCTTCATAACTAGTTGTCTTACTTTAAAACTCTGTGCACACAAGTTGCATTTGATTTACAAGGAAATTAAGATTATGCCGCTGCTGATTGTTTCTTTTTTTTATCCATATCGTGCTCTGTAGCTAGTTTGAACTAGAATGTAATCAGCACGCACTTTATCATCTTGTCAGTAGATCTCTACTGAATTCAGACTTACATAGGTTCAATGCATTAAATATGCTTAGCACACACTTTATGATCTTGTTGGTAGATCTTTGCTGATCATTATGAGTAGCATGCAGGGTCACTTCACAAAGATGAGTATGCCTTGATGGTTCGGTTGAATGTAACCAAGTCCATCTTGAGGTTTATCCCAAACAGATTCCTTTTTTGTTGCTGAGTTTGCATGGTACCTCCTGCCACATCCAAATCAAAAGTATTCAGCTAGTTTAGAATGCGCCTAAAATCCCTGACACAAATAATTTGACTTTACAATTGCCAAATGAGTCTATATGAAATCGCCTAAAAGTTTTCCAACAAGTTCATTTGGCGCATATCTTGGGAATGGTTTTACTTCGCTGTCAACTGTGATCTGCGTATTGGGTTGCTGGCTGTACATTCGCTTAGTCATTTGTTTATTTCTTCTACCCCAGCGCACCCCACAATTCCTGCAATCCCTAAAAATGATGGAGATTTTTCTTCGTTGGAAATTTCACCATAACTTTCTTTCAATCATAAGACGCTTTGAAATAACCAAAGACCTATAGATGGCCTTGGCGAATGGTGAAAAGGATAGTTGGAACACACATTATCTAGCTGGCAGGAATAATGAGCACCAGCCTACACCAACGCCATTAGATGATAAGTTATACAACATTAATACCCCCGAAATGTGAAGCGTGAGGCAGTGAAAAAGTAGAAAAGAAAGAAAGGATTACATTTTAGCTTTCAACTTTCTTTTTCTTCTTAATTAAATCCAACATTACCTAGACTCCTCAATGTGATGATTTGTCATAAATGCGAAAAGAAGGTGGTTTTCTTTTATCAAAGTTGGAAGCTTGTAAAATAACTATCATTTTTTAAAAATTTGACAAGTGGGGGGGAGGGTTTTCTTGTTTTAAGGTAACTTACAAAGAAAGTGGTTCTTTTGAATAATCGAAATGTGCCTAATCCATTTCCTTACTTGAAATGTTGTAGATCTTCATCAATGTGCAATATCAAAACTCTCATCAATGTTTCTCATCTTGTTTAATTTTCAAACTATTGGTATTATTAGGAATTAGTGATTATAATAAAGTTAATTAAGTGATTAAACCCTCATATGATTATCCTTTTTTATCTTATAGGTACAACGTGAAAACGAAGGAAAGCAAGGAGAAGGCTAGCAAAGGAAAACGAAAGGGGGAGGATATTTTGAAAAAAACCAAAGTGTTTTTAAACGCTTTAAGAGCTTGTTCAATGCTTCTTTACGAAATTGTTACCTTTTCGCTCCTAGGACACTAATTTTCATTTGGGTCTAAAAAGAACAATTTGATTTTTTTCCATTCGCAAAAGGTTAAAATTCAAGCTTAGACACTTACTAGATTTCATTTTGGGCTAAAAATTGGACAAGCAATCTTCATATTTCATTTGGTGCTTAAAACGAATCAAACAATTGCTTTGGAAGGATAAAATGAATGCGTGTTTGCCTTGTTTTGTGGTTACTCAAACTAAAGTCATTGAAAAGGACATATGCACTTCTCTCGCGCTTCCAAGCGATCTTGAGAATCAAAAGGCCTTTTTGGTGATTTTGGCGTAAGATAAAGTGATCACCTCCACACTTCGATTTGGGCTTAAAATTGAACAATATCTTGTGCAAGTGTGAGTAGGGGCATTTTCGTGTATATTCTCTTTCTTTGTGCCGTCAAAGATTGATCGAGTTACGGATTGTGTTTTTGCTTGCTTTTGTTTATCTTAGAGGGCCTGCCTTGGGGAAAAAGTACTCACCCAAGGGAACGACTCAACCGGTAACACTCTAAATGCCAGAGTATTTCCACCGGATATAAATGTGGGCTATTGGTAAACGCCATCATCACGCGGTTGGCTCGGATAAGGATCCGGGACTCTTGCTATGGGTCAATCTCCACGAACGGAAAGTCCTTACTAGAACCCATGTACTAGAATTTTCCAAAATCCTTGATCTATTTGTTGGTGCAAGAACGGTCGCTGAAGCCACCCCACACTTTTACGGTCTTCTAGTAGAGATGGAAAGCATGCCATGGGAGTTTCATGGGTGTTGATGCTTGGCTGCCTCGATTGACGTTAATGAGCCGTGGAGGGGAGCCAGTGGGGTCAAGCATCTAACCATCCGCTAGAGATAAGCGTAGCTGGACTTGTCCAAGTGGGAATCCAACAAATATTGTCTTACACATCCATAGGATTGTAATTGTTTATGGGTTACAAAACGCATTGCTTGATCGAAAACATCATGAAAACAAACACTTAACATCATCCAAATTTCAAACCCTTTTGAAGACAAATACCATTGACTCAATCCATATGCTATTGCTTTCCCTTGGGATTCACATCCTTAGAGGTTTCTAAGCATTGGATTAAATCTCAATTTGTCTTCTCAAGTAAACAATAGGAAACCCTTGCCTTAAGTTCATTAAACTTCCACATAACATTATCTTGTGGGGTTTGAAGAAATTAAGACATTGGACATCTTAGTTTGAAAACCTAATTGAAGAAAGTGTTTTTGGTAAAATAAAGACATTAAGCAAAGCTAAAACAAAAATGAACTTTCATGTGTGTTGAAGACTCCAAATCCCAAAAGCACAAATCATTGATTGGAAATCCAAAATGTTCAAATCATTTCTTGGTTACAAAGGTCATTAGGAAGCATTTGCATGCTCTTCAATACCTAGGTCTAGGAAAACAAAGTGTCTTTTTAGGTTCACCTAAGGATCAAAACAAATCAAACCTCTTTCATCCATCTTTCAAAACATCAAATCCATCTCACAAATCATCTTTTGGAAAATCTTGAAATTATCCTTGATACTAGGCTTTGTGGCAAAAAAATCAAAATCATCCAAAAACATTGTGACCAAGTCCTTGAAAACATTTATCAAAACACCTTTGGCTAGGAATGTGTAAATGCATCCTTTTGCATATCCTTAGTCAAAGTTATCCAAATCATCTTGCCTAGCTTAGTATATGTAGATGAATCCTTCTCCATATGCTTAGCAAAAGCTATCATCTTATTTGAATAGGTGTGGATAGATGCATCCTTCTCTTCACACATATTCAAATAGTCATCCTTTGAATGAATCCATCCCTTAGATCATTATCAAACATCTTAGGGTTCCTTTTGTTCAAAATCCAAAAACAAAATCAAAATCAAAGTCAAGGACAAAATACCAAATCCAAAATCCAATCAAATCCAAGTCCTAAAGCCTAGTGTCTCATTCAAGATTTATCAAAAGCCAAAACATTCATATCATTCATCATCATATCATCACCTTTGATCCCCAAAAAGCATCCTAAAACTTTCACTTTGGGACATAAAATAGAGATTAATCCAAAGAATCAAGAGATTCATCTCCCATATTCTCGAAGATTGATCCCCGTTTTATGGTTCTAACTAGATCTCAATACAAGAAGAGTATGGAAGCCAACAAAGAAACACCCGCTTCAAGTGATCTTAGCCAAACCACTCCTGAAATGAATCCCATTGGGGATGGAAATCTCACAATTAGCCTTCCAACATCATCGCAAAACCCACAAGAGGAAACCCAAGGGGAGGATCTTACCTTTGGAATGTCTCACGAAGAAATAGCTAAAATGCTCCAAAATCCGGACAACCATAGAATCATCAACATCATGATGAGACTTAACCCTTTGTTGTACATGCTTGAACTAGCAAAACAAGGGGCCAAGTTGCCTTCGGATTTTGATGTGAGCACTATAGTAGAGACATCTTTTCCACCAATCTCATCCACCATCCCCATTTCATCTACACCCCCATCTCAAAATGTCACGAAAAATATCCCGCAAATCACAACATCATTTGCTCCAACTCAACCCAATGTTAACAAGGGAAACACATTCCTCAATGCACTTCAATCACATCCCCTTGTGAATAACCAAAACTTGGACGCAAACACCACAGTGGAATAAAACATCCTCCATAATCCATTACACCAAATTGTTCCTCTCACTTTACATTATGACCCATCATCAACATCTTTTCACGGAGCACCACAAACACCTCTTCTCACAAATCCACAAGAGGAGGGAGACATGTTTCGGACCAGGGGGCATTTTCAACACCACAACACTCTTGCAAGGATTCACCCCCCTTAAATTTCCACCTCTCCCACAATCACCATTGTCATCAACACCACTCCTTGGTTTAGGGCTTCCCCCTCTACCGAGTATCAATCAAAACAACATCCCAACCATCAATCAAAACATTTTTCCAAATTCTCAAAACTTATTTTTGACATCACAACAACAAACGACAAACACACAAGTAATGGGAACATCATCAAACACCCCCACAACATTGCAAATCATGGTCTCTCAAGGGCCAATCACATCAACGACGCCATCCACCAATCACATAATCAACACGACAACACCATCCACCAACCAAATAATCAACACAACATCATCATCTACCACCATTCCAAATCCACCACCACCACCAACGTTCACCACATCAAACCAATTCGATGCAACATTACAAGCCGCTTTTCAAAGAGGATACCAACAAGTGCAGAAACAAAAAGCCATGCAACAAGCCGCTCAAGCTGCGCAAGCTGCCAAAGTTGCACAAGCCGCATTACAAGTGCAACAAGCACAACAAGCCCAAGCTTTATTGCAACAGCAACAACAACAAGCCACCCAAGCCGCACAAGCATTACAAGCACAAAGGGTCTCTCAAGCACAACTTTTATTACAGCAACAAGCAGCGCAAGCGCAAGCACAATCTCAAGCACAACTTCTTGCACAAGCAGCACAAATACAAGCATATCAGCAAGCACTAAAGCAATACCAAGAGTAGCAAGAAGTAGCAGAATTGGCGGCCCAACAACAAGTGTTGTGGGAACAAGAACAAGCAAAACAACAAGCGTTGTTAGAACAGCAACAAGTGCAGCAGCAAGCACAACAACAAGCATTGTTGGAACAACAGCAAGCACAACAACAACAAGAGCAACAACAAGCATTGTTCATCCAAAAGCAAGTAGAAGCCTACTTCGCCCGCCACAACATACCGATACCATTGAACAATGCAGCAACCAACCCATCCATCCAAACCACGATTGCAACACCTCAAAACACATTCATCCCACCCCCTGATCCCCAGAATGATGTGACGACACAACTCAGGTTGCTCTCGCAATAAGTGCTTGACCTTCAATCAGGGTGGACAACCAAAACGCAAAGCAACTTGTGTCCCTATCCATTTGATAGGTGCCTAGACATGAAACCATTCCCTAAGGGATTTGAAATCCCCAAATTTGACAAATATCGAGGGACGGGAAACCCTGAAGATCACATCAGGGAATTCCAGGTTCATTGTATGGAGGTTGCATATGACGATACTTATCTGATGCGGCTATTCCCTAGGAGCTTGGCAGGCAATGCTATAGAATGGTTCTCTCACTTACCCTCAGGCATCAGAACATTCCAGGAAATTAGAGATGAATTCATTAGAAACTATGCATGTAACATTACAATGGATGTTAGTCTCAAAGAACTATACGCTCTGAAACAAGGAAAGAATGAATCTTTCGCTTCATTCCTTCAACGATGGCGATCCAAGGCCAATCGGAGCAAATGGACCATGCCAGAAGAACAACAAGTTTGCACAATCATAGCCAACCTTGAAAGTCGCTTATCATTCCATCTCAAAGTTCAGGGTATCACCACATACGATCAATTGATCTCCAAGGCGCTTAGCATCGAAAGAGTGTGACTCAACCCATCGAATCAACATCATATCACGAACCGCAAAACAACCGCCCATCATCAAACTACAATGATAAACCTCGCACATGGGCGAGAAACAAAAACGTCACTAATGATGGTGTCGTAGACGCCAAGGTGGTCATTAGTGGTCCGCACCAAAACACATCCACACAACAAATCCAAACACCAAATCAAAACATTCATCACACAACGCATCAATCCAACAATAATCCCACCATCAATAACCTCAATGACCAAAGAGGACCACCTCAACGCAAGACTTATCCCAAACGAAAATACACTACTTTGGGAGAACCACTTGAGGACATCATGAAAAAGCTAATCGATGAAAAACTCATCCAAGCTCCTACATTTGAGAACTACCAAGAACCTGATGTCAAACCTCCTTGGTACAACGAAAATCAACTATGTGAGTTCCACAAAATCAAAGGCCACACCACAAACAATTGTATGAGACTCAAGAACATCATCCAAGACCTCATCGACAAAAGAATCATAAATGTGGAAACACCTACTGGGAATCAGGATCTTAAAATCTACACAAATCCGATGCCGAATCATGGCAACAAAGGGAATAACAAGGATAAAGGAAAGGGCAGTGTAAATCATGTATATGAAACAGTTGTTGCCAACCTCAATGAAAACTGCATGGTCATCACCATTAAGGGCGCCCATGCCGAAGATTGTGGAGTCACCACAAGAGGTGGAAAAGTCACCATTGCAGGGTCATCTCAACCAAATAGGGTCCCTTCATCTAGATCCAATGGCTATAGTGTCGTAGACCAACTTGAAAGAACACCAGCACACATCTCCATCATGGAGTTGTTAAAAATATCATTGGCCCATAAAAAGATCCTCGAAGAAGCATTAGCCTCATCCACCGTCCCCGCAGATCTTGATGCGGAGCAATTCCAAGCTATGGTCGGAAACATCATAACGCCTAACCTCCTTACGTTTTCTGACCAAGATTTTCCCGCCCAACCATCTCACAATCGCGCACTTCACTTGGAAGCCTTCGTAAATAAAAGCAAAATCACTTGGTGGATGGAGGTGCAGGTTTGAACATTTGTTCTCTTAGCCTCATTAAGCAGTTGAAAATAGCAAAAGACTCCATCGACAAAGGGAAAGGCATCACAATAAGAGCATACAATGACCAAGAAAGAGTGTCTCAGGGCACAATCAAACTCCCTATTCAAGTAGGGCCAACGCTCATGGAAACCACTTGTCAGGTCTTGGACCTCGACTTGCCATACAATATCCTCTTGGGACGCCCATGGATCCATGTGATGAAAGCCGTAGCATCAACCTTCCACCAATGTGTGAAATTCACACATAATGGACAAGAGGTTACCATCCATGGAGATCCCGAGCCATTCTCATATTGCAAGAATCTTGAGGCCAAATATTACAAAATCCCCCAAGTGCCAAAGAATGATGAGGGCCCATCCACTTCATACATCGACCCCGCCACCCTCATGTCCACTTCTGCGACAGAGACACCTCCCACTCCTTCCATTCCCACCATCTCCAACATCAAGCTCATCATCCAGGAGGACGGTTGTGGAAGTTATAGGCTCCCTAATAATGCTTTTGTGATAGGAGAGTTACCGCAATCTCCTAGATCACGAGGACGCTCGCGAGAAAATCAAGCTTCTACATCGCAAACAAATCCTGAGGATTATCCTGAATTCACAAGCTAGGGAGACCTTGGTCAAGAGGTTATTGAGACAGATCCATCCCACATGTTGTATCGAGATGAAAGACCGACACCTGAATTACCAATGGATGAGACAAGCAAAGGCTTACACATGATGCTTGCAATGGGCTATGACTGAAACCAGAGATTGGGACAAAATGACAATGGCCTCATAATACCTATCATGCCAGAGACATGACCCATAACAAATCTTGGTCTTGGATGTACCCCTCCGAGGATAACCATACGTGGCCGAGGTCCTCCGATTAGAGCCGCTAATGTTTCTCCTTTAGTAGTGATGACGAAGATCACTTGACCAGTCTACCTAGGTTATTTGAGGATACTACCCTTTGCATGATTAGTACCATATCCTTTGAACCAGATAGTCAAAATCATGAGATCCACTTAGTCTACCCCCAATTGATCGACTATGACCAACGAGGACCACCAGTTCTTGATACATTCAAAAACGATGAGGCGCTCTTAGAATTCATGGGGTTGAGGGATAACATTCTAGATGGAGATCACAAGGCAGGATTCATAATGGAGTTGGACACACACGCCTATTACGGGGAAATGATTGAATCCTTCAGTCGCAAAAGTGAGAAACTAAGAATCATATCCAATTCCTTGAGTGAAAACCACATTGTGGCACTCTCTGACAAGAAAATAGTAAAAAGAAAGGACGTATCCAACGGTGAAAACCTCTCTGAGGCACCCGAGGATGAAGGATTCAATCTTCCCTTAAGAGCCATTCATCAAGAGAAGTCAACAGTCTTGGCTGAAAAGTGCAATCCGGTCAACATAGGAATAGAGGAGACCCCGCATATCACATTTTATGCAGAATCACTATTATCAGAAGAGCAAGAACTCCTAGCAGCATTCCTAAAGGAAAGACAAATAAACTTTGCATGGAGTTATGCTGACATGCCAGGGCTTGATCCAGAGACTGTGGTTCATCACTTAGCGGTGTATCCAGATGCAAAACCGTCAGACAAAAGCTTCACAAAATGCATCCTCAAATCGCTTTGTTAGTCAAAATGGAGCTCAAAAAATTGTTAGATGCAGGATTCATACGACCAATTGATTATCCAGAATGGGTGTCAAATTTGGTACCTGTTTCAAAACCTGACGGAGCCATCAGAATCTGTACAGACTTTAGATATTTGAACAAGGCATGTCCCAAGGATGATTTCCCGCTTCCCATCATCGACATGATAGTAGACATGACAGCAGGGCACGAGATGCTATCGTTAATGGACGAATTTTCAAGATATAACCAGATCATGATAGCAAAAGAAGACCAACACAAGACAGCTTTCACTTGTCCGTGGGGGACCTACTACTGGAACATGATTCCATTCGGCCTAAAGAATGCAGGAGCAACCTATCAAAGGGCCATGACGCTGATATTTCATGATATGATTCACAAAATAGTCGAAGACTATGTGGATGACATCTTAGCTAAATCAAGAAGAAGACAAGATCATATAGCAACCCTAAGTGCTATCTTTGACAGATTGGAGGAATACAAGGTCAGACTAAATCCCAAGAAGTGCGTCTTTGGCGTACAATCAGGCAAATTGCTAGGATACATAGTGTCCATGAGGGGTATCGAAGTGGATCCGGAAAAAGTGAAAGCAATCCTTGAGATGGAAGCACCAAGGAATCTAAAACAACTGAGAGGTCTCCAAGGAAGGCTCCAATCCATTAGAAGGTTCATAGCACAACTGGCAGACAAGCAGAATCTGTATTCACACCTACTCCACAAGGGGGTAGTATACAAATGGGATATAAAGTGTGAAGAGGCATTTAACAAAATAAAGGAATATCTACTGACACCACCAGTGTTAATGCCACCTATCCCAAAGAAGCCATTGATCTTATATGTGTCAGCAACAACAGTAGCCCTTGGAGCTCTTCTAGCCCAGCATGATGAAAATGGAACAGGAGAGGGCCATCTACTATATTAGCAGGACAATGGTTGGCCACGAGCTAAATTACTCATTCATCGAGAAAGCTTGCCTCGCAGTAGTGTTTGCATCCCAAAAATTCAGACACTACATGTTGGCACACAAGATAAAGCTCATTGCGAAAATTGATCCCCTCAAGTATCTCTTATCCAAGGCAATGCTCACGGGCACAATGGCAAAATGGGTGATGATATTGTCAGAGTATGACATCGAGTATGTGGAAAGAAAAGCCATTAAAGGTCAAGTTATTGCAGATCAACTAGCAGAAGCACCCATATATTCTAAGAATCCTCTTGTATCTGAATTTCCAGACGAATCCATCTTTAACCTCAATGTAGCCGATCACTAGAAATTATACTTCGACGGCTCATACACACAGCACGAATCAGGAGCTGGTATCTTCTTCATCACCCCCCAAGGGGACTGCATACCACAGTCATATAAACTAGCATTCCCTTGCACGAACAACATAGCGGAATATGAGGCTTTGACTATAGGTCTCAGGATAGCAGTGCAATGGAATATCATAGCCCTCAAAGTCTACGGAGACTCTCAGTTGATCATAAATCAAGTCAATGATGAATATCAGACTAAGGATGACAAACTAACTCCATACAAGAAATTGGTGGAGACTCTCAAGGAATCCTTCATTGACATAACATTTGAGCATATTCCAAGAACCAACAACAAAGTCGCTGACGCCATGGCTACAATTGGGTCTCTAGTACACATCCCTCACAACGTGCCGAAATATGAATTTCTGATCGAGCAGCTTCTCGTTCCCACATTCGAGGTACCGGAATCAGAATATGTGTTTGAAATCGTTGGTCCTGGCGATCCTTGGTATCATGACATCTACACTTATCTTCGAATAGGAGTCATACCTGCTAACCTACCATCGAGCCTAAAACGAACCTTTATTAAAAAGGCATCTAGATTTGTCATCCTAGGAGATACCTTATACCGTAGAAGCATAGAAGGTACCTTACTGCGCTGTCTAAATGTTGAGGAGACATTAACTGCTCTAACCGAGGTTCATAATGGTATATGTGGCTCACACTCGAGTGGAATGACCATTGCCAAGAAACTGTTGAGGCTGGGGTATTATTGGTCCACGATGGAAAGGGAAGCGCATGATCATGCTAAAAGGTGTTTACAATGTTAGTAGCATGGGGATCTCATCCATGCACCAACTCAAGAGCTCCATCTGATCGTCACACCATGGCCTTTCTCACAATGGGGACTCGACCTCATTGGAAAAATCACACCCACCTCATCCAATGGCCATAAATTTATAATAACTGCAACTGAGTACTTCACAAAGTGGGTGGAAGCCATACCCATGACCTATATCACTGGGAAGAAAATATCAAAATTTATCCTGAACTATCTCATCTGTCGTTATGGTGTCCCAAAAGCCATTATTTTAGATAATGGCACACCATTCAAGAACCGGGAGGTTCGCGACTTGTGCAAGAAATTCAAAATCCAGCATCGCTTCTCCACCCCGTACTATCCCCAAGGCAATGGCCAAGCAGAAGCCATGAACAAAACCATCCTCAAAATCCTCAAGAAAACAGTCAATGACATAGGTCATGACTGGCACTTGCAGCTTAATCCCGCCCTCTAGGCTTATCGAACCAGCATCCGCACACCCACTGGGGCCACCCCATTCTCCCTGGTCTATGGATCAGAAGTTGTACTACCTATTGAGATTGAGCTTCCATCCCTTAGAATATCATTGCAAAATCTCATCACTGATGAGGACTATCAGGTGTCAAGATTAAACGAGCTAGAGTTACTGGATGAGAGACACATAGATGCTTTGAATCACTTACAAGTCTATAAGAATAGACTCAAACGAAGCTACAACAAGAAGATCAGAAGCAGGACTTTCCAAGTCGGAGAACTGGTCTTAAAAGAAAATAAAAAGAATGTCCCGAATCCCAACAGCAAAGGCAAGTTCGAACCCAATTGGTTAGGACCTTTCATCGTCACAGCAAGCTATAAATTAGGGGCATATCAGCTATCAACACTTGCAGGAGAACCTCTGCAAGAGCCAATAAATAGCTCCCATCTCAAAAAGTTTTATGCCTAATTATTTCAAGGTATAAAACCAAAAATCCAAAAAATTAGAAAAAGTCCTGAAAAAATGGTTACTTCAGCGAAAACCTGGCAAACAGGTGTCTTAGTAACAACAAAAAAATCAAAAGGGAAAAATCCAAAAATCAGAAAAGGATCAAAAGTAGTAAAGAAAAATCGTCCTCTGAGTAGAAACCTTGGTGGCACTCTGGGCAAGTACCTCAGTGAAAACCTGGCAAATAGGCGCCTTGCGTAAATAAGCATTGTCCATCCACCAGGATCTTTATGGCTTGATCTACATCATCGATCCATTTCACTTCCATCTTCCATCACATCCATATCTCCAT
>VDFB02361088.1:0-10338 GCA_007258455.2 Sequoia sempervirens
GAGATCTTGGTATCGCTGACCTACCAGAGGATTTTGAGGATCCAGGTGATATCATGAACGCTGTCTATGATGAGCAAGGCATTGCTAAGAGGCCGTTGCCTGCAATACAGTGGTATAGGAAAGAGGTCACCAGCATGAGAGAAAGGTTGAGACCAATCCTAGCCAACGCAGAAGAATGGTTACACAAACATGGTCATACGATGAAAAGTTTCAGGACAAACTCAGAAGGAGAAGAATCCGAGGCAGAGGCATGCCAACAGCAAGAACTTCGTGACAAAAACAAATCAGCGGCCGTTCCCACTTCTTCACGAAGAGGTCCAAGGATCAAGTTCACTATTGGCAAGAAAGATACCCAGGCTGTCCAAGAGACAGAGAAGCCGGAATCTCATCCATCTCGTTCAAAGGGTAAAAAGCCCATTCTAGAGGAGGTAGATTCCGATGAAGAAGATAATTCAAGCGACCAATCCGCTGAAGATGAAGATTCAGCAGAAGCAGACTCCGATGCCGAAGAGGTTTCTGAAAGCGGGCAAGAGTCTAATGAAGATTCTGAAGAAGGATCTGAAGGTGACTTAGAAGGTGAGCCAGAATCAGAGAGATAAGAGGGCGATCAACAGGAACCCGAGCATGATGAAGAAATAACTACTTCTCCTGAGAACGTAGTTGAGGAAATCCACAGAACATCATCGCCCGTGATTTCAAACGTTCCTCATACCCCTCTTGAGTCAAGAACTCCTCCACCTCCGTTCCTACGTCACCTATTCCTACCACAAGCATTTCCTGCGGTAAAGATATCCTATCCTGCTTGACATCAACTGACTTGATACTCCTTCGGTGACAGCTTGTCTCACGGTTGATATCTTTATCAAGCCACCGTAATAATCCATCTAGCTTGTCTTCGCCAACGTACGATATCACTTCTGAAAATGAATTCAATCGTTTCATGAATGAGTCAATGCGTGATCAGCTCAATGTGTCGACTACAGGAGCGATGATGACAAACACTTCTCCGATTGTCACGATACCCATGGTAACTTCAGATGTGACAATAACTTCAAAAGTAGCAATGGCGACTGAATTGACAGTGAATCCAGAAGTTCACACTTCTTTTCTTCCTCCTTAGCTAATATCTCAAGTGTCGAAGCGTAAAAAGCAAATGATTTCTCCAGAGGAGCTCGACCTTGAAGAGATAGTTCTTCCAAAGGCCAAAGGGAAGAAGAAGGCAAAAGTATACTCGAGGCTGAATGTTGATAAGGCTGGCCATAAGTATGCTAAAATTGGCATACCACCGAATCAAGAAGGTGATGTCAATATGGAGGACTACACAGTGACAAAGGTCCAGCTTGGCAAGGTTACCAACGAAAGTGCAAAAGCCGATGCGCAAGTCACTTTGGATATCTTGGCGGGAAGGCTGGATAAAGTAGAGCAAGCTCGTAACATGTACAAACAGAGGGCAGAGCATTATGCCACTGTTGTAAAGAGACTTGCCAGTTCTCCAAGTATTACTGTACGTGGCGATTGGTAGTATTGAACCAGTTGTCGAAAGCGAAATTAAGCCTCCGGGCGGTTGTTAGAAAGATCATCGAACCGCGAGGATCTGGATAATTTTGGTAGGATGAGAAAACTACCATGTTGACCAAGCTCACCACAGAGCTTGATAAAGAAAAGAGCGTACTTTCCCAGGAGCGCAGAGACATGGAAAAATGCCTGTTGTCATGGTCGGAAATGAAACAGGTAAAGCTCAGCAAATTGGTGGAGGTTGGGGTAATTCGACAAAGAAAGGATTTGTAGAGGTAAAGAATCAAGCGGGAAACACAGGATTCAACTGGTTCAATCTCTCATTGAAGACCTTCACCAAGTACAGGAAGATGTCGACGGGCATCGCAACATTCTTGACAAAAGTATCAGAGAGTTGCCTGGTCAACTTCTTGAGGACAATCATATCTTCCTACCGGCCACAGAAATATCACTGATCTTCAAGGAAGCCATCACGAATTTGATTGATAGTTCAGACTTCTCAGAAGCTTCGCTGAACATCATTTGTGATACAAGGCTCACATTGGATAACCTGAAGATGCATCTTGACAGGTGCAAGAAGGTTCACTCATCTGCCATGAGATTGATCACGAGAATTCACACCATTATGGATTACAGGTTAGTCAGGATGAGGAAGTTAGATGCGAGGAGACTAGGAGGAAATTTGAAGACTTCGCTTGATGCAAAGAGGCGTGGCGGCCCCTATTCTCAGTGTTAGACATTTCCAGGTGCATCCATTGCATCTTGTAAATATTCTCGACATTTTGAATGTCATTTTGTAAATTGTAATTACACAAGTCCAAAGATGTAATATTTTCAAAATAAATTACACTTTGACTTTGGTCAAAGTTAGGTGAGATTTCCTAAAATTGCTCACCTAACTCTCCCTGATTTTCTCAATCTCTTTCCTTCTTTTGCTCATCCCTCTTTCTATATAATGTGAGGGATTTTCATTGTAATATTATCTTTTAGTCTTTTGCAACGAAGTGCTGCCCTTTTGTAAGCAAACTTGTGAAACTTTGCGTTCATATTTGTGAATGAGATTCAATCAATAAAGAAAAGGATTGCAAGCCAGACTTTGCGTTGGATTCGATACTTTTGTAAGTTGATTTGATTTGGTAGTGATTAGTTCGAGGAATCTGAAAGACTCTAAGTGGTTGATGTAAACTTTGTGTTACATCTATTATTTAGATTGCATTTGTTATTTTGTTTATCATTGGTTGAGTGATCTATAAGACTTTGCGCTTATAATCATTTATACTCTTGCATGTTCTTGTTGGATAATCTATAAGACTTTGCGCTTATAATTATTCATTCTCTTGGATACTTTGTCGAAGGATCTACAAGACTTTGTGCTTGTAATCGTTCGTGCTATTGACACTCTTGTTGGATGATCTACAAGACTTTGTGCTTGTAATCGTTCATGCTGTTTGAAGAATTATTGCGTCTAAGAAGACTTTGCGCTTCTAACGTAGAAAACGGTACGTTTATGTAGATCCAACATTGATAAAGCTACGGAACGACTTTGTGCCTTCGTGAGCTTTCCCTTTTTATTTTATTTTATTTGTTGTTAATTACTTCTGGTATCTCTACGCTTCGCTTTGACGAGATAGAGATATTGGCATTACTGCTGGTTGTTAGTTTTAAGTTATCAAGAATTCGGAACTTCCAACACGTGAAGCATTGTAAACATCTTCTCTGAAAAAAGAGAGAAGGATGAATGTAACACACCCCCCCCACTCCGTGAATTTCGTGTACATTGTGTAATTACTTTTGTGATTTACTGTTGTTTCTCTTAGCAGTAAGAAGGGCGCCTCCCCTTTCCGAGAGGAGAGATTCATATCTCACATAGCTGTGGCTGAAGTCCAAGTTGTGAAATCTGTCGAAAGTTGATTACATAATTTTCACCCAACATTTTCTTAGCTTAATACTCTATATAACTTTAATATTGCTGATCTAAGTAAGCTTTTTAATATCCTGTTTAGTTCTTCTATCGACTTTTGTCTACATTCTACAATAGTAAAATGGATTAATCAAGATAGTCACCCACAAAGAATATACGTAACAAAGAAAAAGCTTACTTAGATCAACAATATTAAAGTTTTACAAAGTATTAAGCTAAGAAAACACCTCATTTTTCAACATAGTATACACAAATTAATACAAAGTATATGCATGATGATCTGTATAGGATCTAGACTAAATTACAGAATTTGAATGCTTAATTTTTACAATGATTATTCCAAGTTAATTAGAACAAAATTAACTCATGGAAATAATTACAATAATTAAAATGACAAGGTGATAACAACAGAATGAAAGAAAATGAGAGAAAGAAAGAGAGAGATGCAAACAGAGTTTGATTACGGAGTTCGCCACAAATGTGACTACGTCTCCGGGTCGGCTCCAATAGAGTACGACCGATCCGATTAATCTCCAAATCAATTACAAAAATGCACCGAGACCATTTCTTCTAGCACTTCGGCAGCATAACAATACTCCGATGTACGAAAATGGCTCCAAAAATCTCCTAGAACTCCTCTCTATATCACCTAGCCCCTGTTTCACTTGAAAATTATGCTTACTCCTAAGAGCATACCTTCCCCCTTTTATACACAAAATATTCCCAAATTGGTGAAAAACCAATTGATTTGGAAATTTCAACTTAATCCCCCTTACATAGTAAATATTTTGGAAAAATCCCCCTTATCAAAACAAATCCCCTAAAAAAAATAATTAAATGGTTTCTATGCCCTGTCACATATTACATTCGGGCTTTTCCTGTTTGTATAAGTTACAACTAATCCTTTTAAAAGGATTATTGTTTTACAACTTGGAGGGAATTTATTAAATTAAGGAGTATTTCGTTTCCAAATTTCCACAAAACCATCCAATGCCACTTGTATTTTAAAACCATACAATATACAATGTTGGTTTGAAATTCTCATTTAAAATAGGGGATGAGTTTGTTTACGGGCTATTTACATCCCTTAAAAATAGGGATCAATTTGTTTTCCCTAAAAAAAAGGTAGCCTAAAAAATAGCATGATTTTTTTAAAAAATAATGGTGATCCCCTTTTATAGGGAGGGCCACGTTTTTTTCTTAAGGAAGTGATTTAATTATTAAAATGGAGGGCATGGCTGTTATTAATTTATTTATTATTTATTTATATATTTTTTTAAATAAAGCCATGTCCAAAAAATTTCCGCCACGTGTAACTTCGGGAAGCCACCATGTGTCACCTCATGATTCATCCATGTCAGCATGATGACATCATGCTGACATCATCATTGTACCTTCAAGTCAACCTAGTCAACCACGAGCTTTGACCTTCCATATCTTGCACATACGAGCTCCGATTTGCATAGAACGAACACCGTCGGAAAGCTCTTGCTGAGATCTTCACGTTGATATCAATTTTGACCGCTTTTGGTGACATCAAATTTTGACCTTTTTTTCTTGCCCTGGGCCCTGAGTTGACCAATTGTTGACTGAACTTTGACGAGCAATAACTTGGGCTCCATAGCTCTGTTTGACTCCATTCAAGTTGCGTTGGAATCAGGACACTGAGCTCTTTCTAATGGTGCTAAAATTTGGAGATTTGGAGACACTTTAATTTCCACTGAAAATATCCCCTGGATCACGCCTCCCCACTGGAGAACTTTTGGACCTCCAAAAGTGGCATTTATTCTGACATTAAGTGAGGACTTGGCCTCCCCACTTGTCCTATATCCTCTGTACATCTAAATACCTGGCTCACAAGCACAATGAATACTGCCATAACATTGTTGAACATAAACATAACTTTATCACTTCCATAAGTATCTACATCAAATGTCGTAGCCACTATCCAACAAAAATTGACTAGCATCAAGCTAAAAAATAATGTAGAAATGAAAGAGAATAAATCAACAACATATCGATCCTTTACAATAGAAACATTTTTACCCAAGGATCCATCAATGCTTTCAATTATCATTCCCTCATGCTGTACTGCAAGTGCATCCTGCAACATCTGACCCTGGTTAGCTACTCCAAGTTCAAATTTAGAACCACCTGTACTGACAGACATAAGAGTTAACTCTTTACTTGCATTAATTACCCTCTTTAACTGCCCTGTGTTTGCAAAAGAATGATCAGTCTTAATCCTATGAGAATGTACAATATACTGAATGCCATCTTTAAACAAGTGATAATGATTCTTTTCCCTGTAGAAAATAGCTTTTCAGTCATAAAGATAAGGGCTACCAAGCACTATCCCACAGATATCCAGTGGAACCACATCAAACTGTACTTCATCCACAAATTTACTAGTGATTGTGAATTTTAAAGTGCATTGTCTTGTTACTTGCAACTTATCATTTTCACAAATCTAGCCTAGTGGATAAGGTTTCTTATGATGTGTAGTTTTTAATCCCAAGTTCTTTACAATACTTTTAGAAATCATATTAACCTAAGAACCACTATCTATGAGTGCATCAATTTTACTATTCTTAGCAACAACCCTTAAATGAAACAACTCATTCCTTTTCTTATCTTCAGAGAAATCATTAATTGTAGAAGTAGAAGCACAACTAGCAACAAAAACACCAGAAATAGGAGCTTTACCTTTTAGACCCATAGCTGTTATCTTAGTCTCATCATCTGAATCTGAACCAAGATCCATAACAACATTTGTGGCTTTCTCCTTACCCTTCTGTTTCTGATTACGTTTCTAAGCCCACTTAGGCCTCAGTTCTGGATGCAACTGCCAACAATGTTCTTCATCATGACCCTTCCTGTCACAATGAGAACAAGAAAGTTTCTCATCCTTCTTAATTGTAGCTGCCTTCTTTCCTTTCCCTGTCTCTGCAACCTTAGAAGATTTCTTTACATCATTATCAAACTTATCAATAAAAGATCCTTTTCCTCTTGACTCTAAGCGTGTAGCTTGAACAAACACTTCATCCAAATTACAAGGGTTCAAAACCATAATAGAATGCCTAAGGTAGGAATGCAGACCTCCTATGTACTTCAACAAAGTGTCCTAGGTGTACAAAGGAACATTCAAAGCAATAGCCCTTTTCCTGAACTCATGGGTGTACTCTTGGACAGTTTGACCTTTCCCTTGCCTAAACATTTGCCAGTCCATCATTAACTACTGCATATGTCCTAGGGGATAAAATTGCTTTTTAAGAGCATTAACAAACTCTGCCCAAGTTAAACTAACTCTACCATGTTGTGAAACTTCTTCCTTAGTCTTACTCTCCCACCAGGTTAAAGTTGTACCTCCTAAATGAAGAGTAGCTAATTGGATCCTATCAACATCATCTAATAGGTTCTGGACTCTACAGTAGACTTCAACTTGCTGAATCCAATCATCCAATTTTTCAGCATTAAGTTCACCACAATACTTTGGTAAATCAAATTTTATATCCAATTTAATTTTAAGCTTATACCCACTCTTGAAAGGATTAAAAGAAATAGAATGAGGAGAAGATGGAGAAGAAGGAGAAGAGGGAGGAGAAGAAGAAGAGGGTGGATCTGGTTGCTTGTCACCATCTCCATGTTGTTTCCCTTCCTTGTCTTTGCGATCTTCTTGCTTCAACGAACCTTCTTCATGATCCTTTCGCTCTTGTCTCTCTTGAAAAAGAATGTCCACCTTAGCCTTCATCTCAAGGAATGCTCTTCAAAATTCCTGCTCACTGATCTCATCAGGAACCTCCATCCCAGACACAAACATCTTCAGAAAAGTTCTTCGCTTCCCGATCTCAGGATTAAAGTCTTTGAGCTTGCCTTCACCCTTCTGAATCCTGGATCTCGTTAGCATTCAAGAAAATAACTGCAATAATAGTCAACTGAGCTCTGATACCACTTGATCTGTATAGGATCTAGACTAAATTACAGAATTTGAATGCTTAATTTTTACAATGATTATTCCAAGTTAATTAGAACAAAATTAACTCATGGAAATAATTACAATAATTAAAATGACAAGGTGAATGATTGGTCAACTCAGGGCCCAGGGCAAGAAAAAAAGGTCAAAATTTGATGTCACCAAAAGTGGTCAAAATTGATATCAACGCGAAGATCTCGGCAAGAGCTTTCCGACGGTGTTCGTTCTGTGCAAATCAGAGCTCGTATGTGTAAGATATGGAAGGTCAAAGCTCGTGGTTGACTTGAAGGTACAATGATGATGTCAGCATGACGTCATCATGCTAACATGGATGAATCATGAGGTGACACATGGTGGCTTCCCGAAGTTACACGTGGCGGCAATTTTTTGGACATGGCTTTATTTAAAAATATATATAAAAAAATAATAAATAAATTAATAACAACCATGCCCTCCATTTTAATAATTAAATCACTTCCTTAAGAAAAAAACGTGGCCCTCCCTATAAAAGGGGATCACCATTATTTTTTTAAAAAATCATGCTATTTTTTAGGCTACCTTTTTTTTAGGGAAAACAAATTGATCCCTATTTTTAAGGGATGTAAATAGCCCGTAAACAAACTCATCCCCTATTTTAAAGGAGAATTTCAAACCAACATTGTATATTGTATGGTTTTAAAATACAAGTGGCATTGGATGGTTTTGTGGAAATTTGGAAACGAAATACTCCTTAATTTAATAAATTCCCTCCAAGTTGTAAAACAATAATCCTTTTAAAAGGATTAGTTGTAACTTATACAAACAGGAAAAGCCCGAATGTAATATGTGACAGGGCATAGAAACCATTTAATTATTTTTTTTAGGGGATTTGTTTTGATAAGGGGGATTTTTCCAAAATATTTACTATGTAAGGGGGATTAAGTTGAAATTTCCAAATCAATTGGTTTTTCACCAATTTGGGAATATTTTGTGTATAAAAGGGGGAAGGTATGCTCTTAGGAGTTAAGCATAATTTTCAAGTGAAACAGGGGCTAGGTGATACAGAGAGGAGTTCTAGGAGATTTTTGGAGCCATTTTCGTACATCGGAGTATTGTTATGTTGCCGAAGTGCTAGAAGAAATGGTCTGGGTGCATTTTTGTAATTGATTTGGAGATTAATCGGATTGGTCGTACTCTATTGGAGCCTACCCGGAGACATAGTCACATTTGTGGCAAACTCCGTAATCAAACTCTGTTTGCATCTCTCTCTTTCTTTCTCTCATTTTCTTTCATTTTGTTGTTATCACCTTGTCATTTTAATTATTGTAATTATTTCCATGAGTTAATTTTGTTCTAATTAACTTGGAATAATCATTGTAAAAATTAAGCATTCAAATTCTGTAATTTAGTCTAGATCCCATACAGATCACATGAAAACATGTAAGTCGCAAAGTATACATTGGAATACACGTAATTCACAAAGTATACATGTAAGTTGTAAAGTATACACTTGAATACACGTAACTCATATCTATTGAACCATGAATTTATAATGCAAATATGGACACCATCGATAAAAAAGATTTGTATTAACCAAATATCCATGTAGGCATACATCAATATATGTCAATATAAGTATAAAATATAGGTACAAAATAGCCATATAGGCTTACGAGAATGCCATATAGGCATACAAATGTCAAATATATTCAATATAAAATATGTACAAAAATGCCATATAGGCATACAACTAAGGGCTCTAGAATCAAAAGTCATTGCTCTCCATGCTCTCAAAATAAACTCTTTCCCTTTCCTTGTCGATCGGATGGCGATACATCTATCACTCATTTATGATATGGTCGAGGAGTGCTCCTAGTGCTCCTCCTAGTGTTTAGTTCTTGGTCAAATCTTATCTGTTACAATAAGAAGTAAAGACATTAATATATAGAAATTACATTAAAAAAATGGTATATCTAACATAATAATCACTTACCGCCATTTGATGATCATTCTCCATGAGGGAAATATTCAAATTCCCATGTTGAGGCGTGTTAAATCCCTGTATAAACCATCCAAATAGAAATTAAACTACGAATCAATAATGGTTTGATTTTTCACTAACTAACATCTATAACAATGAATGTAAATTGAAATTTAGTAATTTGCATCATACCTCCCCTGTCAGAGCTATCGAGGAGTCTATAGCAGATGAAACACCAATTTTCATTGCCCTCTGAACATTCAGAGGTGTGTCCAATTGCAACATCTAAAAATAAAACAACAAATTATTCAATCAAAAAAACTACAATAACAATCCATGTCATGACTTATAATGTATGAGATAATGAACAAAATTTTGAGTACATATTAAACTATATATTTTTGAATATCATGGTTACTATTTTCCCTATCCATATCTTATTCGAAATCACGTGTTTTTAGGCTTTTACCCATAGTAGCAAGTCAATGAGCTATTTGATAAAATGCTTTCGTAGACATGTACAATAGCTGTGGTGGCATAGAGAAGACAGTGAACTATTTGAAAAAAATGAAAAAGAAATGGGGTCTCATGATGATGGAATTCCATTACAAACAAATGTGTCATGGCATTCCATCACCATAAGACCGCATTTCTTTTAGGCATTTTTTCAAACAGTTCATTGCCTTCTCTATGGTATTATGCTGGAATGGGGTGGATGGTATAGTGTGGCCTTGGCTATGAGATGGAGGGAGATCATGACATGAAGAGGGAGGAGTGGGGACATGAACAAGTGGAATAAAAGGTGGAAGGTTCCATGTATTGGTAAATTGAGGATGAGGACCTTGAAAAGAATTTGGAGGGGAATTTTGGCTAAGGGGTTGGTTTCTATTCTTCAAGCAGTGAGCTGTTTGAAAAAATGTCTCAGAGAAATGTGGTCTTGTGGTGATGGAATGGCATTCTATCACCATG
>VDFB02361089.1:0-25549 GCA_007258455.2 Sequoia sempervirens
CATGTCTTTGAGACGAAGTGTAACCTCCTCCAATGAATGTAACCACTTCATTCCCAAGACCAAATCAATGTCTCCCATATTAACAACATAATAGTCTGCCTTGAACTCATAGTTGTTCAAGCGTAAAGGGAGATCTCTAATCATGCGCTCACATCTCAAAGTGTATCCGTCTGCCACTTTGACTCTGATGCCCTCGAAATCCTCAGTGATGAGTCCTCGTTTCTCAACGAATCTAGCATCTATAAAGTTATGCGTGGCTCCTGTATCCAATAGGGTAATGCCCCTCTGTCCTGCTAATACACCACGAAGCCTGAAAGAACCCTCCTGCTGGATGCTAGACAAACGGGCCTCCTGTACCTGAAGCTCGGGCTCTATCTCTGCTCTAGGCTCTGGAGCCTCTGACTCTGAATCATCTGAATGCTCTGGCTGATCTGAATTTTCTGATTCTGAGTCCTCATAGTACACCCACATCACACGATTTGCCTTGCCCTTAGGTCTTAGAGGACAATCGTGACTGGCGTCATATGGTCCCTTGCAGTAGAAGAAAGCTTCTTCCTGCGAAGGTCATTCAGGGCCTCACGATCCAAAGGTGGGAATGCTGATTTACCTTTCGAATCGTTTTTATAATCTGATTTGTCTTTGTTATAATCAGATTTATCTTTATTTCTGTTGAAGCCCTTGTTATCCCTGAACGATGAAGAACCTCTGGAGTTGAATTTACTCGACGGGGCTGCAAACTCCATGTTTCGTGCTTTCTTCATCGCCTCCTGTAATGATGGAGGATCAAAGGCTTTGATCCAGCCTCTCAGTGGCTCGGTCAAACCCTCCATAAAGAGTACTACCAATCTCCTCTCAGATATGCTCGGAACCATGACGGATAGCCTCTGAAAATCACTGATATATGCCTCGAGACTGCCACTCTGCCTCAACTGTGCTAAGTCTCTGAAGTAGGTTTCCGGATCCTTCCGGTCAAACCTCTCTACCAATCTATCCACGAACTCCTGGTAGGTAGTGATCCTGTCGTGCTGTAAAGTCACCATGCCGTGGTGCCACCAGTCGTAAGCTACTCCCTCGAGGTGCAGTGTAGCATATCTAATAGCGTCTCTTTCCGCCATCGGACGCAAAGTGAGGAATGTATCAAGCTTGCTAATCCAAGCTTGGGCTGTCATCTTCCCACTACCATCAAACATCACCAGATTGAGCCTGTTAGTTGCATGTTTGAGATCGTTATTCTGCTGCCGAGGTCTCCAATCCTGTCGAGCCCTGTTGTGTTCTCGCCTCTGTGTAACAAAACGGTCAAAAGAGATCCGTTCTCTGACTGCAGGAGGTATCAACTCCCACTCCTCGTTTGCTGCCATGGGTTATCGACAAATAATCCTCGTGCTTTCATCATTTGAGTACGGCCTCATCAGAGCTCACGTCACCGTGAAAGTAGGCCTAGTAGGCTATCGCTGTCGTGACAACGTCTAGAGCTCTGTGACCACTCCACTCTGTCATCGTCGCGATGTGAGTGACGGTCCTCGAATTACCTAATCTCACGAATTACCCTTGTCAGCTATTTGCAATACCTCGATCCGAATGTGCCACGGTGTCTCACGGTGTCTGAACCTACGCATCTCATCTGATCCTGTTGACCATTAGGATCTCACGTCCTCATTCATATCTGTTCTCGACCCTATGTTCCCCAATGAAGCCATGATTTACGGCTGCACCGCTCAACGTGTTGCCTTTCAATTGAGAGCAAATCCTCGAGTATAGTACACATGTATCAAATTCGGCTGCATGTGATGGCTAAACCACCGAGGATGAGTTTAGCTCTGATACCCTTTGTAGAAACCCTAGTTTCCCCCTGATACTGATTCTTACTGAGTTTTTTTGGTTTTCTGACGTTTTTGGTTTTTTTGCAAATTTTGAGTTTTTGACAATAAATGAATGGTACGGCTTTTCTAGAAATTAATAATAAAATCTATAAAAATACTAGATCTTCAATATGTGTAGAAAAAACAAGCTAGAATGAAGGCGTTGCTTTTATTTGATCAACTGGCATCAATACAAATAAGATTTTGAAGCATGCAATAAAGAACAACAATTTTTATTGAAGAAACCTGGTAATAGCAGCTTGCTGGTAATCTGCTTGAGGTGGTACGGCTGGTGTAGAATAGTGCTTTCTCCTCTCTGAAACAGGCCCAAATGGCTCTCAGTATCCAAGCGCCCAACACAGGTGAAGACTGGCGACCAAGGTGATAGGCGTTTTCTTCAAGAACCAAACACACCTTTATGAAAGTACGGCCCAGGTACAGTAATGGTACGGCCTGTTGTCAGCAGCAAATAAGATTTGTACGGCCTCCTGTGATGCCTCTGAATGGTGAAGAATATATGCGCCCAGGTAAATAGATGCTTTCTGAAAGATGAAATATGCTGAAGCTCTTGTAAATAATAAATGCTCTGAAGATCAATGATTTCCTCTGTGTGAGAAAACCTCTGCTGGCAATAGATCAAGTGTTATTTCACACTCTCTGAATTGCTTTCCGCTGGAGATGGCTCGTTCCCCAAGGAATTCGAGTTCAAACCCTAAGGTTCTGTGCTCAGATCAATTTGATCAGTTTCTCAAAATCCAATAATCACATAATGCTCAAAAACCAAGGCAAATCCACTCTTATGCTGAAAAGTGCGATTTCCTTAAGAATAGGGTTTTAATAAAATATCCATATTTTAATCTTTTAATATTTCAATAGTCTCTGCTGAATATTTCAATATAAATCAAATGTCAATTTTTGGCCCCTTCAATGATGGCGCACCCCTCAGTGAGAAATCACTTAAGTTATAATTTTAAATTATAACTTTATATTATAACCATTAATTAATTAATATTTAATCAATGTAATTAAATATTAATATTTCTCCCGTTACTTATCCGTTTCCTGTTCCGTCTGAAGCTGACGAACTCTGAAGTGATTGGATGCCGCCAAAGCCATACTGCTAAAAATAGCAGGGGTCCCACTGCCTGCCAGGAACTGCTAAAAATAGCAATTCTGCAAAAAGTCTCCGATTGAGCCAAAACGAAAGACTACTGATCAATCTCTGCTAACTGAAGCTGAGCCAAGCTCCGAAGTGACCCTCTATCCAGTCTATCAGCCTACGAGGGTCGTGTGATAGGCCAATCCTGTACTCCGAGAGATGTCACTAAGAAGGGGACATGACAGTGACAGCAGAAGGCATGGGTGAAGTGGTTATACCTTTGTGAGTATTGCTACAATACCACTCATCACATGAGTATTCAGATGACACCTTACCGAGCATTGTATGGATATGATGTTCCAAGTTTTCTAGATTTGTTGCTGAGTGACAGCAGAGTACCTAGTGCTAGGGATCTATTACAGGAGAACCAGGGCATTATGAGAGCACTCAGAGAGAACATTCAGAAGGCTCAAAATCAGCAAAAGCAATATGCTGATTAGCGGCGAGTGGAGTGATCTTTCGAGATTGATGATTTGGTGTATCTGATGCTACAGCCTTATAGGCAGTCCACCCTTCGTAAGAAGGGCGTCGAGAAACTCAAGCCGCAATATTATGGACCATTCAGGATTGTCAGACGTGTTGGTGAAGTGGCTTATGAGTTAGATCTACTGGTGGACAGTAAGGTTCACAATGTGTCATGCCTCAAGAAGGCGTTGGGACAACAGATGACTCCTACAGATTTACCACCCTTGGATGATGAGGGGAAACTGATTTTGATACCTGAGGCCATTCTGGATTCCAGAGAGCGTCATCTTCAGAGGCAGGTTATTAGGGAATATCTGGTGAAGTGGAAAGATCTACCGGTAGAGGATGCTACTTGGGAGGGTGATAGTATTCTATAGCATCCGGCTTTGAGTTTGCTTGCGGACAAGCAAATTCGGGTATGGCGGACTATGATATCCCCACTCTAGTCAGTTCTCAGGAGCTTGTGAGTTAGCTTATATCTTGGACCCTCGTAGGCTAAGAGGATCTGGTTAGAGGGTCAATGGCATTATTTGATGGGTTTTGTCGTTCTCATCCTCAGAGTTCAGTGATTGGCTCACAGCAGGCCTTGGCAGTTCAGTGATTGACAGCTTCTGACGGCACGTCAATACGATATGTTATGAGCAAGATATTAATATTCTAGTGAAATTAAGTGTTTTAATTTTATTTGACAGAATATTATAAAGTTGACTTGACTCTATTACAAAGTTTTCACTTAAATTCATTTAAGTGAAATTAAAACACTTTATAATATGAGCGCTCAAATATTTAAGTGAATGACTATTGAATAAAGTGAAAATATATTTTAAATATATTTTAAAGTGGAAAAGTGGAGTCATTCTCTTGAAGTGTGTGCCTTTTTGGCTTTATTTGCAAGCCAAGGTAAAATCAAACTCACTTTTGGACTATTTGATATTTTCTCTTGGCTTTGGCTTTGCTTGCTTCTCTGAGACAAGGGTTTCAGGAGTTTGCTTATCTTTGGAGAATGAAAACTCTTCACAGATCTATGATTGTGAGACTATGAAAGATCAATTGAATGATTACAACAAAGGGGGCTTCAATTCAGAAGTTTCTACAGTACTTAATCAGGGATTTTTGTGCATATTCAGTGGACTTCTTCAATAAAAATACAGAAGGGTTTGTGAGACAGGCACCTATCTTCATCTGGTGATCATTCCTGTTATGGCTGTTCTTTCCTTACAAATGGCGTGGTTTCTTCTTGAAGGGTGTGGCTCTTAGATAAAGGGCGTTTGGAGTTTTCTAGGAGAAACACCTTCTTTATTGAGGGTTTCTCATCTCCTTCATTGGTGTCTAGCATGTACCTTTCATTTGCTTCAGTTTTCAGGCTGGAGATTGCATTCAGTTGGATTCTATGCTTGAAATTGTCAGTTTTCATCATTCTTGGCTGGCAAATTGGACTACTTTCTTATTAAAATAATCTGGAGCATTTCGGGTATGTCTAAAATTTGTAATCTCTTTGTTTCAGTTATTTAATACCTTTTGCACTTCCATTTGGTAAATATAAGCTCAAATTTGAGTTCTATGAGCAATTATATGTTGCGCCCCTTCTATTTCCCTCTATAAACTTTCTTAAAAAACTCAAAAGAACACAAAAAGATAATTAAAACAACAGGGGTTTGAAGAGGAGCCAATTGGGCTCATCTCAAAATGAAGTTATCTCAAGCACTCGAGGATGCAGAAAAGAAGATGGTTGATCAGAAAAATCAAATTGAAAAAGCTGAAAAATTGATTGCTAATTTGAAAGTGCAGATTGAAGAGGGAAAGAAGATAGATGAAGCAATCATAAATCAGTTGAAGGTGAAAGAAGAGAATGTTGAGAGACTTGAAGCAGAGGTTGTTTCTCTTAGAAACATAAGCAAAACGTCAACACTGCTGAGTGAAGAAAAGATAAATCAGAAAAGTTCTATCTCTTTTGAAAAGATTTTAATTGCACAAAAATTTTCTAAGGACAAGAGTGGAGTTGGGTTTGAAAATGGTCAATGTTCAAACTTTGAAAATGAAGAACAGCAAAAGAGTTGCACTAATTGCTCAAAGCATTCGCATTCCAAGAACAAAAATAATACGTTTAGAAGACCTCCTATTCAAAGACAAAATCATATGACCAGATTTAATGACTCTTTCTTTCATGGTTATTGTTTTTCTTGCAATCATTTTGGTCACAAGGCTACAAATTGTAGAGTTAATGCAGGCAATAATTTCAGACGTATGAATAAGAATTCCTATGCTCCCTGGATGATTTACAATGTTGTTTGTTACAAATGCAATAACAATAACTTGGGTCATGCTGCAAAAATGTGTAGAAGCAAACATGTAGATTTTTCAAAGCAAAACAAAAAGGTTGACAAAGCAAAAGAGGCTAAGATGGTTTGGAAGAAAAAGGATAAAGTTGAAAAGGTTGAATCAAATGGAGTTGCTACTAATGATCATGGACTTGATGATTTCAAAAGAAGGAAGTCAAAAATGACTTCACCCCATCCTTGAGAAGGTGCTCAGACTTAGGGGAGCATTCATTAATACGTCTTATCAGTCCCGTTTCAGTTATGTAAATTGGTTCAATTTTGTAGTTTATTATTCTTGAATTTTGGATTTCTGAAAATGACTTTTGGAGTGAGTTTTTGAGTACCTTTTAGCTTGTAAATCTATTGATTATTCATCAAATTATCATTATTAATTTAAGTTGGGTTTCAGATCTTAATGTCATGTGATCAAAAGTTTTGTTCATTATGCCATGACATTGGTTTTAGTTTGTCATTGATGTCAAAGGGGGAGAAATAAGTCGGGGGGAGCAATGTTGTTTCATACCAACAGATTGGTTTTAGTTTTGGTTTCAAAGCAATACAGTTTTCAGGAGATATTATCAAATGCAATGTTTGGTTGTGGTTTTAGAGTGGTTGCCATCAATGACAAAGGGGGAGATTGTTGGAATAATTTTGTCATTGATGTCAAAGTTGAGCTACCTGGTTGCCTGCTTGAGCTGCTTGAGTTGCTTGACCTGGTTGGGTGTTTGCTTGACCTGCCTAGGTGTCTACTTGAGCTAGTTGGCTGTTTGGTTGAGCAAGGTGTTTGGGGAGCAATGTTGTTTCATATTAGTAGATTGGTTTCAGTTTTGGTTTCAGAGCAATACAGTTTTCAGGAGGTATTATCAGATGCAATGTTTGGTTGTGGTTTCAGAGTGGTTGCCATCAATGACAAAGGGGGAGATTGTTGGAATAAGTTTGTCATTGATGTCAAGGTTGAGCTACCTGGTTGCCTGCTTGAGGTGCTTGACCTGGTTGGGTGTCTGCTTGACTTGCCTAGGTGTCTACTTGAGCTAGTTGGCTGTTTGGTTGAGCAGGGTGCTTATGTGCTTCACTTTCTTACTTGTCTACTTGTCAACATTTATGCCATCTCAACTTTGAAAGGTCAAAGAACCTTTTTAAGGTTTATCATTTTTTCCTTATCGATGGCTCTTTTATTTCACACTTCTGCTCATTGGTTTCACTTTATTTCATTGCCACTTGTCATCTTGTGACATTGGCTTTGTAAATATTTTGTTCTTTTGTATGAAGTGCGATATGAGGGCTGCAGCGTTGGGAGTCTAACATTTATGCCAAGTGGAGCTTTTATTTGAAAAGTCTCTTGCCAAATATCTTCTTGGTAGTTCGGTATGTGGCATCATGTGTGGAGGAGATGCGTCCTTCTGCATTCTCTCTTGGTTAAAGATTAGTCTAAAAAGGGTGTTTCAAATATATCTTCAGTTTCTGAAGACATTAAATTGCTTTATGCAGAGACGTGCTGGCACAGGATGCGTTTATATTGATGTCTTTTGATATCTTTAATATATGCGTTGAAATCATGGCTTGAAGGTTATTTATATTTTGGAGGCTTTCAAAATATCGATTGCTATTTTCCTACATGAAGTGTGCTCAGATTTGTGTCAAGTTGGAGGACGTTTTTAATGTTTAGGGCGGCTTCAGTAATTTTGTGCTTAATATTTATTGATGGCAGAATTTTTAAAAATGGCAATGATTGAAGACTTTATTCTTGAGGTCATCTCTTTTTGGCAAGACTTTTTTATTAAAAGTCTATCATTTTCTCTTGTGCATCGGTTACAAACTCTTCTAGCAGATTCTTGTGGCAGAGATTTTAAAAATAAAAGGACCGTTTATGATATATTTTCCCTACAGGTTGTGTAATAGCATTTTAAATTTTAGATTGGTTCGAATCATTCATAAAGATTCTTATATCTAATGGCTTTAAGAACCTTTTGGTGGCATCCACGTTTTCAAGCAGTTTTCATGAACTTTAATATGATGGCTTATATCTTTCTTAATGCTTGCCAGAGATGTTTTTGAAGAAGGTGGCAGCAATTTCAACTTGCATCGATTTTATATTATTTTCTCTTTTGAGCGACGATTGAAGGTATTCTAAAAATATGCAATTGAAGTCAAATGATGGAAGTTATTCATTTTCTGGTCTGAGTCATGTCTTTTTGGACGCATCTTTTAATATATTCATATCTTCTGCCTACGAAAAATGTGAGACTTTAGCGAATTCAATGTTGTTGGTGTATTGACTAAAGGAAATTTAAAAGTCTTTAGAAGGCTATAGAAAGTAATGTGAGTTTGATACGCATGGAATCAAGTGTCTCCCACGGGTTGAAGTGAGATGTGTAGCTGTATTTATTGCTACAGCCAGGAGCGACATATATTGAATGATAGCTCTGTGAACAAATAGGGATGGAATTGCCACTACTATCATTTAATCTTTGGCATATGCTCTGTGATAGAAATATGTGTCCATTCTAAATCGGACTGTTATATATTGTTGAGTTTTGATAAGTGCCTATATATATATATGTGTGTGTGTGAAGGATCTTGTGTAGAAACCCCTGTTTCCGCTAACTTCTGATACTGTGTGTTTTTTGCTTGTTTTTGTGTATTTTGGGTTTTTTTTTGTGTTTTTGCATGAAGTAATGGAGAATGCGATTTTTGAAAGAAATGATATAAAATCTTAAACAAATACAATGATTCCAGATCTAACATAAATAGGCTCAGAAATTGATAACTATTGATTGTATTATTTTTCCATTGCCATTACAATAAGGAATCTCTGATATGCAGGCAAGATAAGACATAATATTAATCAAAAACCTGATTTGCAGCAAGCTGTAATTGTCCTTGATCTGGTACGGCCTCAGTAGATTTGCCCTTCTCCCTCTGTCAGACGCTTGGAAGATGATCCAGGGATATAGGCGCCAAATGGGTTGAAGTCAGAAGGTCAATAAAGAGGGCGATTTACCCAATGCTAATGGTACGGCTTTCCTTGATGGTACGACTTTGCTGTAGATAGGTACGGCTTTAATACAGCAGCAATAAATACAAGATACGACCTTTATGAATGTATCCAGATCTTGAATAATAAGCGCCTTAGGAAGAAGACCCTTTCCGGATGAAATACAGACTGAAAACCTTGAATGATAAAACTCTATGAATGTTCTGTGACAACCTCTGAATGAAGTTCTCTCTCTGACTAGCAATAAATCAGCTGATATTTCACAGCCTCTGAATTGCACACACTGAAGATTGCACGTTCTCCAATGCAAGTTGAAAATTGGAACCCTTGGCTCTGTTCTCAGAAGAAAATCTCAGCAAAAATTCGATTTCAATCATAATCGCTCTATTTTCAATGAAAATTCTTTATATCCTCAAGAAGTCGACTTTTCCCCAAAAAGGCAATCATTTAAATAAAATTGGAATTTCACCTTTTAATTTTTCCAAAGTTGGATGCCTCTTTTTAATTAAAAGATTAATTAAAAATGGTCCCCTTTTCAATGATGGTCGACCCCTTTAATATTCACTTAAGTTATAATATAAAATAATATTATAACTTATAATATAAGCTCCCGATAATTAATATTTAATTTAATAATTAAAATATTAATATCTCCCTCAAAATGTGTCTGATTCACGAACCGTCTAAAGTTGGTGAATAAGTGAGTGATTCTGCACATGACCAACCCATACTGCTAAAAATAGCAGGGGTGCCTTGCTGAGTGCCAAATACTGCTAAAAATAGCAATTTAGGCAAATGGTGTCTGAATGAGCCCGAACGAAAGCCAACTGGTAAAACTCTGACAACCGAAGCCAAGCCAAGCTCCATCAAGACCCTCTATCCATCCTATCAGCCTACGAGGGTCGCATAATAGGCTAATCATAAGCTCTGAGAGATGTCAACTGGAAGGGGACATGACAGTCTGCCCCTCCTAAAATTGCTTGTCCTCAAGCAATCTCAACTCCGGATGCTGCAGAATATCCTCGCTCTCCCATGTAGCATCTTCCACTGGCAAATCTCTCCATTTCACCAAATATTCCCTGATAGTCCTCCTACGCAACTGTCTCTCTCTGTACTCCAGGATAGACTCAGGTACTAGAATCAACTTTCCCTCATCATCTAAGGGAGGTAAAACTCCGAAGGTACCACACGGTGTCCCAACGCCTTCTTGAGACGTGACACATGAAAAACATTGTGGACCTTGCTCTCCGCCGGAAGCTCTAGCTCATAAGCCACCTCTCCAACACGCCTCAGAATCCTGAAAGGACCATAATATCGTGGCTTAAGCTTTTCTGAACCACTCCTCCTAAGAGTAGACTGACGGTAGGGCTGCAGCATAAGATAAACCATGTCACCCACCTCAAAAGACCTCTCTGTCCTCTTCTGATCTGCGTACTGCTTCTGCTGATTCTGTGCCTTAGCAATATTCTCCTTGAGAGCCCTCATAGTGTCCTGACTCTCCTGCAACAAATCTCCAGCACTCGGCACTCTACTGTCACTCAGTAGCAAATCTAGAAAGCTAGGCACCTCATAACCGTACAACGCCATGAAGGGGACATCTGAATGGTCATGTGGAAGGTAGTATTATAGCAATACTCGCACAGATATATCCACTTGACCCATGCCTTTTGCTGCCTTGCAATATAGTTCCGGAGGTAACCTTCCACCCATTTATTCACTATCTCCGTCTGACCATTGGTCTGCGGGTGGTAACTGGTGCTCGGTGTAAGCTTGGTCCCACAAAGCCTGAACACCTTCTGCCATAAATGACTCAGGGACCGACTATCCCTATCGCTCACTATGCTCCGAAGCAACCCATGTAGTCTGAATATCTCACGGAAGAAGACCTCTGCTACCTGTGTAGCTGTGTAAGTGGTGGTAATCGGAAAGAAGTGGGCATACTTCGTCAGCTGATCCACAACTACATATATACAATCCCGTCCTTGGGCTTTGGGCAAGCCCGTAATGAAGTCCATCGACAGGTATTCCCACTTCCTGTCAGGAATCGGAAGTGGCTGCAATAATCCTGCTGGATACGTGTTCTCCTGTTTGTTCTGCTGACAAACAGGGCACTCACGCACATACTGAAGAACATCTGCCTTAAGTCCTTTCCATGTGAATCTCTCTCGAATCTGTTTGTACGTTTTGAAGTACCCGGGCTGTCCTGCTGTAGGTACATCATGAAAGGCCCGCATGATAATGTTCTTCATCTCTAATCCTAGGATCAAATAAATCATGTTCTTGTAAATGATCAAGTCATTCACAAGCGTGTATCTGGTATCAACCATCGATCCCTCAACAATACTGGATGCCCAAGTATCCTTGGCATACTCTGCCACAATCAAATGCCTCCAATCCTCTGTAATGTGAACCATAGAGTTCAGATAAGGTTTGCGTGAGAGAGCGTCAGCCACTACATTCTGGGTGCCTTTGATGTAAGAGATATCAAAGTCATATGCCTGCAATTTACTCACCCACTTCTGCTGACGATCATTGAGATCTCGCTGCCCCAGGAAATGCCTCAAACTATTGTGGTCAGTTTTAATGCAGAACTTACTGCCCACGAGATATTGCCTAAATTTTGCTAGGGCATGCATTATAGCTAGCATCTCCTTATCATAAATACTGTAGAGCCTCTCTGGCCCTCTAAGTTTACGGCTCTCATACACAATAGGGTGCTTGTCCTGCATAAGCACCGCTCCAATGCCCTCACCAGAAGCATCGCACTAAAGCTCAAAAGGCTTCGAAAAATCTGGCAGTGCCAACACTGGACACGTAATCATCAGTTCCTTGAACCTCACAAAACACTCCTGTGCCTCAGGAGTCCAATAGAATGCACCCTTTTTTAACAAGTCCATCATAGGTGCTGCATGACGTAAATAACCATTCACGAATCTGCGATAAAACCCACACAAACCAAGAAATCCTCGCAGCTGTGTAAGGTTCGCCGGAGTAGGCCAGTCTATAATAGTGCAGATCTTCTCAGGATCCATCCGCACTCCCTCTGCACTGATGATATGACCTAAGTAGAGCAACTCGGTCATCCCCAAATCGCATTTGGACTCCTTGGCATACAAGGTCTCCCTCTCCAAAATACTAAGCACGGTCTCCAGGTGAGCCAAATGCTCCTGCCAAGTCCTGCTGTAAATAAGAATGTCATCGAAGAAGACAAGTACATATCTCCTCAACAGTGAATGGAAAACCCTGTTCATGGTGGACTGAAATGTCGCTGGTGCGTTGGTGAGCCCAAATGGCATCACCACAAACTCGAAGTGTCCACAATGACAACGGAATGCAGTCTTCTCGATGTCCTGCTCACGAACTCTGATCTGGTGATATCCTGATCTCAAGTCTATCTTCGTGAAATAGCATGCACCATGGAGCTCATCAATAAGCTCATCTATACGAGGTATTGGATACTTGTTTTTGATAGTCCTCTTATTCAGGACTCTGTAATCTATGCACATGCGAAGGGTACCGTCCTTCTTCACTAGGACAACTGAAGAAGCGAATGGTGATTTACTAGGTCGAATGTGACCCATAGAAAGCAACTCCTTGATCGTCTTCTCTATCTCATCCTTCAACCTCTTAGGATGCCTGTAAGGAGTAATCATGACGGGCTTAGCGCCCTCCTCAAGCTCTATAATGTGCTCAATGCCTCTGTCTGGAGGTCTCCCTGGCGGAATATCACTGAAAACCTTCTCATGCTTGACTCTCAACTGCTGAATGTCAGGATGATACTGTCTTATGCTGTCCCTCCTGTATAGGTGCCAATGTGCACTCGACAGCCCACTCTACCATGTCATGTCGCATGAGCCTCTCCATCCGACGAAAGGAAATAGTCTTGACATTGCTGTCCCGAATGGCCTTCAGGATATGTGTCTTCCCATCGACATCAAAACGAATCTCCATGTCTTTGAGACGAAGAGTGACTTCCTCAAGGGAATGAAGCCACTTCATGCCCAAGACTAAATCGATATCCCCCATGTTCACCACGTAATAATCAGCCTTGAACTCATAGTTGTTCAAGCGCAAGGGGAGATCCTTAATCATTCGATCACACCTGAGAGTGTAACCGTCGGCCACCTTAACCTTAATGCCTTCGAACTCCTTAGTTATGAGTCCGCGCTTCTCCACAAATCTAGCATCGATAAAATTGTGAGTGGCTCCTGTATCAAGAAGGGTAATGACCCTTTGTCCTGCCAAAACTCCACAAAGTCTGAATGAACCCTCCTGCTGAATGCTAGATAGTCGTGCCTCCTGAATCTGAAGCTCTGACTCTGCCTCTGCCTTAGGCTCTGAAGCCTCTGACTTTGACTCCTCAGAACTCTCCTGCTGTTCGGAACTCTCAGATTCTGACTCCTCGTAATAAGCCCACATCACTCGATTGGCCTTGCCCTTAGGCCGCAAAGGACAATCATGGTTGGCATCATAGGGACCTTTGCAGTAGAAGCAAAGCTTCTTCCTGCGTAGATCATTAAGAGCCTCGCAATCCAAGGGTGGTGCTGCTGATTTTCCCTTTGAATCATTCTTAAAATCTGATTTTTCTCTGTTAAAATCTGATTTCTCTCTGTTTTTATTGAAGCCCTTATTGTCCCTGAATGAAGAAGTGTTTCTAGAATTGAATCTACTGGATGGTGCTGCCAACTCCATGCTACGCGCCTTCTTCATAGCTTCCTGTAACGAAGGAGGATCAAAGGCTTTGATCCAACCTCTCAATGGTTCCATCAGTCCTTCCATGAAAAGCACTGCAAGCCGCCTCTCTGATATATTAGGAACCATAACTGACAGTCTCTGGAAGTCACCTATGTAAGACTCCAAGCTGCCACTCTGTCGCAACTGAGCCAAATCTCTGAAATAGGATTCTGGATTCTTCCTGATATGAGGTGATCCGATCGTGTTGGAGTGTCACCATCCCGTGGTGCCACCAGTCGTAAGCTACCCCCTCAAGATGCAATGTCGCATACCTGATAGCATCCCTCTCAGCCATAGGACGCAATGTGAGGAAAGTGTCTAGCTTACTGATCCAAGCCTGGGCTGTAACCTTGCCACTACCGTCGAACATCACTAGAGTGAGTCTGTTTGTAGCATGTTTTAGATCATTGTTCTGATGTCTAGGCCTCCAATCCTGTCGACCTTTGTGATGTTCTCTCCTCTGTGTAATGAATCGGTCAAAAGTGATCCTCTCTCTGACCTCAGGCGGTACCAACTCCCACTCCTCGTTCGCTGCCATAAGTGTATCTGCGAACAACTCCTCATGCTCCTCACCTGCAATAGCCTCATCGGGCTCCTGTCTCACAAAAGTAGGCCTAGTGGGCCTGTCTGCCGTCCGTGAAACAGTCCTAGGTGCTCTCCGGGATCCTGCATCACTACTGTTATCGTCATGATGTGGTGACGGTCTCCTCGGCGTACTTAACCTCTGGATTGCCATTGCCAATTGCTGTAGCACATCGTTGGACTGCCGTTGACCTGCTCGTAAATCTCTGAGAGTGTCTAGAACCTCTGCATCGTCCTGATCCCTAGGGATTTGAGGAATATCTGTCCTGTCAGCCATGTTACCCGGCTGCCTGTTCAAACCCTGTTGCCTGTCAATCAATGCTCTCCTGCGAGTATAATACCTGTAAGACCCAACCTCTTGTGGCTGCATAAGAGTGCTAAACCCTCAGGATGGCAGGATTTAGCTCTGATACCACTGTAGAAACCCCTGTTTCCGCTAACTTCTGATACTGTGTTTTTTGCTTGTTTTTGTGTATTTTGGGTTTTTTTTTGTGTTTTTGCATGAACTAATGGAGAATGCGATTTTTGAAAGAAATGATATAAAATCTTAAACAAATACAATGATTCCAGATCTAACATAAATAGGCTCAGAAATTGATAACTATTGATTGTATTATTTTTCCATTGCCATTACAATAAGGAATCTCTGATATGCAGGCAAGATAAGACAGAATATTAATCAAAAACCTGATTTGCAGCAAGCTGTAATTGTCCTTGATCTGGTACGGCCTCAGTAGATTTGCCCTTCTCCCTCCGTCAGACGCTTGGAAGATGATCCAGGAATATAGGTGCCAAATGGGTTGAAGTCAGAAGGTCAATAAAGAGGGCGATGTACCCAATGCTAATGGTACGACTTTCCTTGATGGTACGGCTCTGCTGTAGATAGGTACGGCTTTAATACAGCAGCAATAAATACAAGATACGACCTTTATGAATGTATCCAGATCTTGAATAATAAGCACCTTAGGAAGAAGACCCTTTCCGGATGAAATACAGACTGAAAACCCTGAATGATAAAACTCTGTGAATGTTCTGTGACAACCTCTGAATGAAGTTATCTCTTTGACTGGCAATAAATCAGCTGATATTTCACAGCCTTTGAACTGCACACACTGAAGATTGCACGTTCTCCAATGAAAGTTGAAAACTGGAATTCTTGGCTCTGTTCTCAGAAGAAAATCTCAGCAAAAATTCGATTTCAATCATAATCGCTCTGTTTTCAATGAAAATTCTTTATATCCTCAAGAAGTCGACTTTTCCCCAAAAAGGCAATCATTTAAATAAAATTGGATTTTCACCTTTTAATTTTTCCAAAGTTGGACGCCTCTTTTTAATTAAAAGATTAATTAAAAATGGTCCCCTTTTCAATGATGGTCGACCCCTTTAATATTCACTTAAGTTATAATATAAAATAATATTATAACTTATAATATAAGCTCCCGATAATTAATATTTAATTTAATAATTAAAATATTAATATCTCCCTCAAAATGTGTCTGATTCACGAACCGTCTGAAGCTGGTGAATAAGTGAGTGATTCTGCACATGACCAACCCATACTGCTAAAAATAGCAGGGGTGCCTCGCTGAGTGCCAAATACTGCTAAAAATAGCAATTCAGGCAAATGGTGTCTGAATGAGCTCGAACGAAAGCCAACTGGTAAAACTCTGACAACCGAAGCCAAGCCAAGCTCCATCAAGACCCTCTATCCATCCTATCAGCCTATGAGGGTCGCATAATAGGCTAATCATAAGCTCTGAGAGATGTCAACTGGAAGGGGACATGACATCTTGTGAGGATTATTCTGTGAAGGAGGAACGTGACTTTATTCTGTGAAGGAACAATTGTTTGTATGAATGTTGCAATCATGGACTGAGAAATACACAAGTGTTATGCAAGTTCGGTATGCAGCAATAAGAGCTATAGTGTTGATGATCTAAGACTTCACCTCCACCTTATGTCTTCACATTCTTTTTGGACATGTGCATGAATGAAAGGTTGTCTTGGTTCTCAGACTTTATTTTATGTCCTGTGATTAAGAGTTTGTAAAGGTCGCATTCAGTTTGCAGCAATATGTTACAATGGTTTCAGTAAGTTGGACTGAACAATCAGCTACAACAGTATTGGTGATATCAGAATTTGGAGTTGAGAATTTGAGCAGAAGATTTTCTGGTTTAAATCAGTCTTGTGAAGTTGTGTTTGCTGCTCAGTTAAGATAGTTTCTGAAATTTCTGAGTTTGGATAGTATTTATGTACGGTTGAGAGCCTCACAGTTGATGTGAAGGCATAGCTTGAATCAGTGTTGCAGATTTGTTTTCAAAGACTGAAGTTGGTGCTTCAGCCACTGGAGTTGGTGCTTCAGTGTATTCGGAGTTGGTGCTTCGAAGGAGGGTTGGTGCTCACTAAATGTTTTCGGAGATGGTGCTTTGAAGAGAGTTGGTGCTCTCAGTGGGTTGGTGCTCACTATATGTAATCAAGGTTGGTGCCCTTTGAAGATAAATAAAAGCAATATTTTGCTGTGGTTTTTTACAAGAAAGGGTTTTCCACGAAATCCTGGTGTTTATCTTCTCATTTCTGATGCTCTTTATGATCTGATTTCTGTTTTAAATGTTAAATCTGGTTTTAAAGTTTTAAAAGTCTTGAAATACTAATTCACCCCCCCTCTCAGTATTTCTTGTGTGCTCTTCATAATTTATGTGAATTTTAAATCATTGTTTCAAATTATGCAAATTTTACTTGGCCTAGAAGTTGTTGTTCACCTCCTAGTGTTTGTCTATAGATCTCAATCTTAGAAATGATCTTTGCCTTCAACTGCAGACTTGGCTTTATAACCTCTTTGAGGGTGTAGTGCAATAACCCACCCTACTTTTTTTTTTGCAATATAGAAATGCATATGCAATTCTTCCATACTTTTTGATCACCCAGATCCCAAAGTGGGCAAGGTGAGAGCATATGGTGCTTCAACCACACAGTATCTATGATGTATGAAACATAATGAATGGCGGCAAGCTGACCAGAATACATAAGTGACTGAGCTAGCCTAATCAACACCTCTTCAGCAGATTGTGCAAAATGACATGTAGGCGGCAAAGCCAGCCTTATCAACACCTCTTCGGTGGACTATGTGAATGGAATGCAATCCATTTCCATAATGTCTAAGCTCGACTTAGACCAAAATGGTCAATAATGCCAGCTTGTTCAATGCCAAAACCAGTTGAATGGTATGCTATAGTGTTCGGCAATAAACCATCCAATCTTACAATATGAAATGCATACAAAAATATGATCCTCCAGTGGTATTACCATCCGGGGTCTACAAGATATTGAGATTCATTACAATATAGCAAATTAACAAGTACATTGTTGAAAGTTGAAACAGACTGATATAATATTCTGATAATATATTAATAAGATCAAATTGCTGTAACACAAATTAGCCTGAAAGATGCATAATAAGCATATAATATCATTCCCACGAGAACCAAACACATATCCAACTGAAGTATACAACTTATAAATGATCTAAGGTGCTGATGCAAGTCTGATAACACTCTAATAATGCTGTCACACTGCCAAGTCAGCTCTGGTACAAACTAAAACACACTGCAACACCACTATATGCTGATACGACAACCCCAAAATGAAACACAACTAATGTAGGTTGCATAAATTCATCCCAAAATTAAATAGTGCTGTGAACTCCCTCTGTCACTGATAAACACTGAATATCAGGTCAGACCTGTATTGATAACACTCTAAAATCTTGGAAAGAGTATGCTCAACACCACTACTCAACATGCATAAATTGAAAACTACTTTAAAACACACCAAAACTGAACCCAAAGCACCATCAACACAATGGACAAAAAACAAAATGAGAAATCAGTCACCTTGTAGGTCTGAAACTGAACTTATTGTTGCTGGTACAACAGGTACAACAGAGCCAAAATCCACATAAATCATGACAAATATCAAACCCTAACTTCCCAACAAGTATGAACATCTATATTGCTAAAAGACAATCATAAACTGACCCCAAATACATGAAAACCGATGGATATCAGACTAGGATAGTACTCAGATCAATTACAAGTCTGAAATATAGTTAGTGTTGTTGGTACAGTAGGTACAGGTGTCATAAAACTCTTAGAAATCACAAAAGTTCACCTTATTTTTGCTTGGTTTCAAGAAGAAACCTCCTTCAATCACTTCACGAGCCCACAAACTTCTTTAATCTGTATCATGAATCCTTGCATGTCAAAACACTTCAAAAATCTCCATTGAAACGCAACTGAAAAAATAACTTAAACTAGCAACAAAATCTAAAATTTCTTCACTTCCAACACCATGGCAATCTTTATCTGTAATTGTTCCAATGGATGTTGAGGGTTTTTGTCCCCAAAGCCCAATATTTTCAGCACATAGGTGACTTCTAGACAAAATCACTCGTTCCAGTTAGGAGGGTTTTCATCCCTGAAACTGGTATTCCAAAAGGGTTTCTGTCCTCAAGAAATATGAGACGAACTCATGTTTTCACGTAGCAAATGCAATATTCAGTCTAACCCTTCTTCTCTACACAACTCTTTAAATAGGCACTTCTAGGGCAGCTAGAAAAAAATCACTTTTCTCTTCAATAATAAAATAAAGCGACTTTTCGAGAACTTTTAATTAAATATTACTTTTTAATTCTCCATTTCAATGTCATTTTTAAATTATAACCTTGTAAGTCACTTGTACCCCATCTTAGTGCTAACACTTTTTGGCTTTCTTTTAAAAACACTTTATGACATAGGCCACCCTTCTTTAAAATAAATAAATAAATAAAAGTTGTTTTTATAATATAAAGTATAAACTCACCTTAGAACAATTTAAATTATTTATTTAATTACTTTTATCCTCACATCTAGAGGTCTTAGGAAAGTTGGTTCTCTCCAAGGATGTTGGAAATCTCCAAGAACTATGGAATGCTCCATGAAAGTTGGGTTTGAATTGAGAAAAACCACTGTATTCATATTGATCCTTGGAATGCTTTGCCATAATCAAAAAATTGTTTTGATTAAACCAACACTCTCCAAGAATATTGGAATGGACTGAAAAAGGGACATTAGTATTACATGTAGATGTCTCATATAACTTCTTTATTAGCCTCAAAGCTCTCAAATTGGAAGGCTGGGTTGAGGAAGTATGTATAAGAATGGAGTAGCCTAGGAAGTTGTCTTATCCAACACTGATCTATGACATCTTGAATGGGCCCATATCTGTCCATCAAACTTACATCCAAATGTCTTATATGCTTCTTGCTTGGTCGATTTCCTCATAAATTTAACTCACATTTGACTTTTTTGGACCACCAATAGAAATGAGAGAAATCAATTGTCAATGACTTACAAAAGCTCAAAATTCAAATAGTTAGAAAGGTTCCTCTAGTTACTCTACACAAAAGCCTTATTTTGTAAATGAAGAAAAAATAAAATTCATGAACAGTAAAAAAGGAAAAGTAAAAACTGTACAAGACATACATCTGCAATCTTCTTTGCTAGAGCCCAAAAAATTGGTCTCGTCAAATAACCAACATCAATCCTAGCAACTGTCTTTGAGTAAGAAGACTTACAACACTTCTTGCTCAAAAACATTTTCTTCAAAGAAGCTTCTGCTTGTAGCAAAGACTTCAAGCTGAGGAATGGAGTTGCAAAACAGTTGACACTAGGTCAGACCAACTCCTTGTTATTTGTTTACTCTTTCATTAAAAATGAGAACCCGAGCATCGTTATAAATGCATCTGCAACTTTTTGGTCAATGCTTCATAACTGGCCAAATCCATACTAGTTTGCCAATGTCCAACATTAAATCAAATCAACGTACTGATCAACAATTTTAAAAATTACAGGGGTGTCTCTCCATTAGTAATCTATGTCCAGCAACATAATTTACTGCAGTGTTGGTGACTATAGTGCTATATTTTTCTCCCCAACTTCTAAAAAAAATTCTTCAAAAACACCACACAGTACACTACATTTTAATCTTCCCTGAAGGATCAATTGACTTATTGAAGATTTTGCTATGTAAGAAGATACTAAAAAATTCAATGTCTTATTTTTTCTGTTAGTCTAATCATTAAACATGATATTGCAACCTGTTGCTCATCAATAATTGACTTCACATCAGCCACCTTCCTAGTCAAAATTAGTCTCCAAAGATCACCAATGG
Organism: Sequoia sempervirens; assembly: GCA_007258455.2. Lineage (NCBI taxonomy): Eukaryota > Viridiplantae > Streptophyta > Pinopsida > Cupressales > Cupressaceae > Sequoia > Sequoia sempervirens. Next base: position 20,320 of record VDFB02361089.1, read on the forward strand.
AAGATGTTTTGAACCTCTAATATGAATCCATGTAACACTTTATTGGTTGGAGGTGGAACAAATGACCCCTAACATATTTGTGTTGATACCTACTATTTGAACCCCAACTTTTCTTCGTCAATTGATTCAGACTAGATGATGAGGTTATGGTTGGCCTCAATATGTGTATGGAAAGGTTGGTACATGATGAGAACCTAAGAGACATCATATAATGATGAATTCAGATTTATAGCGGGGTGGAGGGCAGGTTGTTTTCTTCACCTCTATGCATTTGAAGAAGAGCCACTATGCAGCCAGGTAAAAATACTTAAATGTTTACTTTTAAGTTTACTAAAATCCTTACATAGTTATACATGTCTTTGCAGATATGTCGAAGATTTTGGTGTGAAAACAACTAATCTTCAAAGTCTTCCATATGCATTTTGAGGTCATTCACATAAAGAAGCACAATAGGTTGACTCAAAGGTGCTTACATGATCATGTCTTTGTGCATTACAACTTTTGGTTGCATGAAAAGAAGTAGAGGGGCAAAACACACATTAGGTGCTTGACATCAATGACATCAATCCAGGTTGTTGATGATGTGGAACTGTTGATAATTGAGGATAATTTGGCTGATTTGCAGAGAGAGGCAGTGGAATTGCAAGTGGCAGTGGTAAAGTGAGCCATCAATGGGGGGTTCATCTCATTCATAACATGCTCTTGTTGAGGATGATAACGCTTTTCAACAAGAAGCTGCAACACGACCATCCAATTCAAGGACACCTACACAATGGCAACCTTTTTTGAGCTTTAGTTGCAGAAGAAATTTATAGATTACGAACATTGAAACTATAACTAGTACATTGCATAAGATAATTAATTACATTAGTAGACATAATTACTTATACAGTTATACCATCTAATTTATATGATAAAACGTTAATACCATCTTATATCTAAAGATATTAATATAACCTTTTTTCCAAACATGTTTTGTAATGTCCCCTTTTCAAGCCTGACATTTCCAGTGACCGTTAGCCTTTCTTTGGGAACCCGAAGGCTAGTCGGAAGTTAAAATTAGGGTTTCCTAATTTTGAGGAGGTCATTGCTCAGAGATGGTGGATTAAATGGCGGATTCCTTCTGGGTTTTCAGAGGGCTTCGCAGTGGTATGATCATCTCGGCATTCAGAGCACTTTTTGGAATTTACTATTTTTAGTAAATTCTATTTTTGGCAGCTTTCCAGATGAGCTCAGGTTGGTTGACTTCCGGCTTCAGAATGATCAGTTGACTTCTTCAGTATTGGCTTCAGGGCACTGTCGGAGAAATAAGTTAAGTCATTTAAATTAAAAAGTCACGTTTTAATTATTATAATTTAACGTTGACCCTTGGCTTAGAATTAATGACTTAATGTTGTTTTTAAAAGTGGGCCCTTGAGGGTGGCGCCCTCATTAAGAGATGATTTGATTATTCCCTAAGTCAAAGCAAGGGTATGAGGGGCGCATATTTCAAGAATGATATTTAATTAAAATGTCAAACTAAAGCCTTGAAGGAAAAGTACGCCCATCCTTGAGGGGATTGGGTTTTGACCTAAAAGCTCATTTTAGGGTTTTGTGAAGTCAACGGAAGAATTATAAAAGGGAGTCTTGGTGCATCATTTCTTCATCTTTGGACGACTATACTGTTATGCTGCCGGATTGGCTCTGGAATCGCTTCGAGGAATGAAGGCCTCCTAGCTCGGGCATCGCTTCGTGTTTGCAAGACAACATCAAGTGGTGATTCTTAGCTTAGCTTGTGAGTTATTGAATATTGTGCATTGTAATCGTCATTGTAATCCTTTAGTTTCTGATTCTGCATTTTAGAGGTATTTTAAAGTTGCATTTTAGGTGACAGCAGATTTCATGTTTTGCTCATATCTCAAAAAGGACAAAAAATATCATTCTGGGTATTGCATCATTAGCTGAGTTTGTAATAGGCGCCCATATTCTCCAAGTATTAGAATTTATTGTTAAGCCTTTGATTTTTAAAGAAGAATCGCCCCTCTAGCTGGGCCGTACCATTCTGCAGTACCTAGGAATTCGTGCATAAATAAATCAGGGCATTTCTTGTTGGTTTCGTGCATTCATCTTAGGCGCCATCATCTTAGTCTTGTTTTGCATCTGAGTTGAGGTCAATCGGGTAATTGAAGAGTGAGTTATGAATATTTTTGTGAGTTTCTATGCTACTGGTTAAACATGTAAAAGTGCAGATCAGTTGTATTAAATCATCAGAAATCTGCATCTTCTTAGTTGGCTTGGTGTTGAGATTTATTTAAAGATTGTGTAACTGATCCTTGTTGAACACATCCATTCGAAGGCATATGATATATTGACAATGCAGGCAATAAATTAGATATTGTAAACTGGCAGTAGTACTGACCAGTATTCTTTAACATTGCTTGTCACTATTTGTAATTCTCGTTCTTGCTTCATTACTAGTTTGAAATAATTGTATCTTCGCCCTATGGTCGCTACTTCCCATTCTGGGTGAGCAAGCACATTCTGGGTGTTGAGCAGTTTCAGCTTTCAGCATTTTATTTCAAGCATTTGCTTTCTGTAATCACTCCGTCATATGGTCGCTCCTCACTCTGCATTGGATTGGGTAGCACATACTTGACGTCGAGTTCCTTTCTGTTTTAGAGTAGAAGACCCTCTGACCAATGCTCGCCATCATTGGCGCCATTCTGGTTAGAGTTGCTTTCTTGCACGTTTTGGTTTATACATCTAACCTTAACGGGTGCACTGTTGTAATTGGAAATCTGTTAATTTGAAAAACAAAAAAAAAATTGGCTCGGAATATTTCAGTGGTATCAGAGCTACGTATCCTGCCATCCTGTGAAATCAGCTTTCTATGAGTGACAGAGAACAGAGGTATTTGGAAAGAGTATACAAGAGAGGCACAGTTCAGTCACAGTTGCATCAAGCCCCAGAAGGTCAATCAGCTTCAGAGATTTTGAGGGCTAATTTGGAGCCTTCACAAGAAATAGAAATGGGGGATAATGAAAGAAGTTCTGGCAACAGAGGTGACAGTGGGAAAGGTATAGACAATTCAGCCAATCTAGGTCAAGGACTAGATAAGAAGATGGATGCTTTGTTGGATATGTTTTCTCTCATGTTGGGAAGATTGGGTCCCAATACTCCACAAAACAATACAGGGCATGCCGGGGAGCACAGTGCTTCCAACCAACACAATGGTCGTGTTGCCCAGTCTTCAGGAAGCAACACTTACATTTCTGCTAGACCATTCAAACCCATGTTTTTGACACCAGCTAACCCACAGCCTGATCCCGAAGAAAATGTTTCATCTTTGGAGAGGGTGAGGATAGGCCGTACGGAGTATGACACCCTTCCTGATGAGGTCAAACTTGACATGTCCTTCAATGATTACATGGAGTATAGGAGGAAGGATAGAGGCCAAGGGAGGAACTATGATCAAAGAAGAACCCCAGCACAAGGAGACTGGAATCAAGCTCTCAACAAGGTTACGCTTGCCCATTTTGATGGAAGCGATAATAATTCTGCTCGAGCTTGGTTACAAAAATTAGACAACTACTTGGCTCTTAGGCCAATGGCTGAAGAAGAAGCGATTAGATTCGCTACGCTACACCTAGATGGGGTGGCGCATGAGTGGTGGTACCATGGCCTAGTCACCTTAGGTCATGGGTCTATCACTAGCTACGATGAGTTCACCAATAGACTCATTGAGAGGTTCGAGAAGGACCCAGAAGTGCATTTTAGGGAGTTGGCACAGTTGAGACAGTATGGCACTGTTGAAGCCTACATAGCTGAGTTTCAAAGACTTTCAGTTATGGTCACTGGAATCACAGAGAGAAGATTAGTGATCCTATTCACTGAAGGATTGATGGAGCCACTCAAGGGTTGGATCAAAGCTTTTGATCCACCGTCCTTACAAGAAGCAATGAAAAAAGCTAGAAACATGGAGTGGGCTGCTCCCAAAGCAAAGTTCCATTCCAAACCAGCCTTTCACAAAGGGGATAGAGGTAAAAAGTTTCATCAAAAGCCTCACCATAAGGAGTTTAAACCACAGAAACCTCATGGCTCAAGACTGGATCCAGAGACTATCAATGAACTCCGAAGGAAGGGGTTATGTTTCCGTTGTTGGGAAAAATGGTCCCAAGATCATGTGTGCCCAAAGGGTGCTAAAATTCATCAAATTGAGTTCTATACAGCGGATGAAAGCAATTCTGATTTTTCTGATCAGCAAGCTGATTTTGAGGACAGCGATGAAGAAAATACTCCAGAAGAGTCTGAAGGTGAAAAAGAAAGTGGTGGTACATTGGCTCAACTTTCGAGCTTCCAAAAGAATGAGTCTTTTAAAGTTCGTGGGATGATCAAAGGGCAGCGAATTGTTGCTTTAATTGACACTGGAGCAACACATAACTTCATAGACGAAGTTGTGGTGGCAAAGAAAGGATTGCAAACAGAAGACTTTGAAGGGTTCAGAGTTATGGTTGCGGATGGGTTTCACATCTCATGCACCAAGAGGATTCCAAACATGTCAATGCAATTGGGCAATTACGAAGTCAAGGATGACTTCTATGTGGTCAATATTGGAGATACGGATGCTGTCCTTGGCATTCAATGGCTGCGATCTCTTGGAGAGATCTCTCTAAATCTGTAAACAATGGAGTTGAAGTTTCAATCCGATGGAAAGAAGGTGGTGCTGAGAGGAATGTCAAATGGTGGCCCTCGGATTGTATCATTCAAGAGGATGGCGAAGTTGATACGTCATGATCAAGTGGAGTGGGCTGCGGAGTGCATGATTCTTCCAGCCAGTCCAGCTGAAACGAAAATAGAGCATCCTCCAGATATTCAGTCTTTACTCACCAAGAAGAGTAAAGTGTTTGCTGATTTACCTCCTGGACCTCCTCCTGATCGAGGTTCAGAACACATCATAGAGCTCAAGGAAGGAGCTAAACCGGTGATCACAACTCCATATCGGTATCCGAAGAGACAAAAGGATGAGATCGAGAAGAATATTTGGGAACTTTTGGAGATGGGTTTCATACGCCCAAGCAAGAGCCCTTTTGCATCTGCAGTGGTTCTTGTGAAAAAGAAGGATGGTACCATGCGCATGTGCGTGGACTATCGTGCTTTGAACCAAAGCACCATCCAGAATAGATACCCCATTCCCAGAATGGATGAGCTCATTGATGAGCTGCATGGGGCTAAGTTCTTTTCGAAGATTGAT
>VDFB02361090.1:0-47108 GCA_007258455.2 Sequoia sempervirens
TAGGGTTATAAAACATGTGTACAAAGTTTTGTGTGCAAGGGAGGTGAATAGAGGGCTTTTAAGTGATGCCCTAAATGTCAAATGGTGCATTTTTTAGTGGAAAATAGTGGTTTAGTGCTAGGGTTTGAAGAAATAATTGGAGGCAGCAATATCTCTTGAACTTTTAAGCTTGTGTAGACCTTTTTGAAGGTGTTTTACGATTTGGTTGGCTGTGGGAAGGTTTGGAGTATGGGTTTTCAATAAACCCTTGCCTAACTTGTGAAAGAAGAGGGTTTTGGGGTTTGTTATGTTAGAGGGATTATCACGCCCTAAAAGTGGGGAAATTGGTGGTTTGGAAGACTAGTTAATGCTTCCCAATGGTGGTTTGCATGTGATAGGAAGAATAAATGGGTGTTTCTTTGTTAATTTGGCCTAATTGGCCTTGTGGACAACATAGTTTGTGTTGGTGCTCAAAATTGAACCAGACCAATGAATCCTAAAGAATTACCCAATTTCTTATATTCAGACTCAATGGGGATTTGGCCAACTAACAAGATTCAATCAAAAATAGAGATCTTCTACACTTCTAGCTCTAGAGGACCAACGTGGGTCAACCTACACAATGCCTAAAACTTAATTCACTCATACACACTGACATTGCCTTTTATAGTAGATAATTCCCAAGGAAAATACACCAAGGAAAGCATTGACAACCTCAAATTTGGCTACATTCTTAGTAACTCAACACTCACTTAGCAATTGGGAAGTAGAACAACACCAAACTACAACCAACAATAGGATTTTAAATGATTTTGAATTTATAAAATGTTTCTGAGATGCACTAAGCTGCAAGATAATTAGTGCCTAATTCTGGGCCATAGAGTTAAACACATAAAGAGAATTCATCAGCAAATAGACTTCGACTAGTGGATTTAAATTGTTAATGCCTTGCATCAATTGTTAGTGTCTTACACTAACAATCCCACTTGTGTTATCAATGAAATTCTCCTTATCAAATCCAACCTGCACACTTGAAATCATTGTTATCTGCTCAAAGTATTTAACCATTTCTTTGAAATAGACCCATAAATAAATAACACAATCTCATGAAATTTGAGATGACAAACTCAAAGATACTTGGTATTAGTGAATTCATATGATTTAACTATACAAGTATGGATACAATTTGAAGATATTCATGAATGTGCAAACACTTTGAAGACATTCATGATATATTAGCATAAACTAGTTGATATTTGCTCATAAAATCAACAATTACAACTTATAGACTCTGATTATGACTCAGAACTTGACATTTTCTATCTACCCAACCCAATACAAGAATTTAGAACAGAACTCAACCTCAGACCCCTTTACCATTGAGAGAAGAAGAGAAGAAATAGAAGAAGAGAAGGCTCCAGAAAATCAATTTGATGGTGCCATTTGGAAGCCTGATTCCCGTTGATTTGCAACAAGCAAATCCTCTCTCATCTTTCTTCTTTGTAACCAATTCTGCCTCCAATTTTTCCTTTGTTGTGAGTTGTTTTTCAACTGAAAATTTTTCCATGTGATGAATTTCTCCATTTTATCCAGCTATGTGAAAAATAATTCTGCTCCCGTGAAAATCTTGTTTTTGCCTCTTTTTTTTGTTGCCGCACTTTACTTTATTCCCCAACATATAATATTTGTTCGTAAAGTAAAAAACTCACTTTACAAAATATCCCATGCCTTCATTTTCAAATTTTAATGCCCAACACTCAATACATTTCTCAGCAAAGTATTTCCTCTTGTATTTTCACGTGCCAACATTTGGGCTTCATTTGGGATTAAAAATTCACCCCACCCACTATATTCATTATTAGAATATTTTCCCACATTATTTTTATTTCACTCTATAAGTGAAAGCCCTTTAAACTTATTTCACTTTTCAAATGTCATACCCTTGTTCACTGGAAAATATTTAAACTCCATTGGCCATTATATATGCTCACGACATATATATTTGCCCAAAAATATTCCTTTAAAATACAAATATTTAAATGTTACATTGTGTAACATTTAAATCACCTTGCCTTTCAGTTTTTTTCCTTTACACCTTAAAGGCTCTGAAATATTAAATCGGGCTATTCAAATTTTAATGCTCTTCTTTAAAACCATACTAGTCCCACTTAGCTTTCACGACACACAAAGCATTTAAAAGAAAAATGAAAACCTTTTTAAAATTTAGCCCACAAGCCCATTTAAAACATCACCCGTGCATATGAAAATAAACACGCTTGTTGAAGGCTTAGCCTGGTCCCACACGCCACGTGGCACGATATCACTATTTCACTGGAAATAAATGGTGAGGAAGTTTGTTGGGCGATCTGGCGGGCGACAACCAAGATATGGTTGCATCTCTCATCCATTTGGAGCTGTTGATCCATTTTTTTCTTCTTTTTGTTGCCCTAATTTCTTGTCTTGTTTGCAACTTCTCATCGAGGAATCATGGCAGCAAGGAAATTCCTTATACAATCTTGATACATCTTCATTAGCAGGAGTTGTTACGTGCTCCATACAATCCGTTTCCTTCTCCATTATGTATGATGGTGTTCTCCTTTATCTTCTATTGAATGTTTCCACAAAAATCCTCTGTCCTCCATGCTTAAAACGTGCCCATCCCTAAATCATTTGCTTGAAATTTTTTAAAGTCTTTTACATCATATTCATTTTGTATCATCCACGCTGCAGAATTTCCAACAATTTCATTTTGTGTATTGGCTATGTTTTATAGCGTTCCAACTGCCTTTGGCATTTTCTTGAAGGTTACTAAGTCATTTTCAACAGATCCATTTTTTCCATACTCTGCCATGTTTGATGCCTTGGTGGATGTCCCTCAGCACACAGACACATATTTTTTTGGATATCTAAACTGTGCTACCATGCACGCACGCTTTAGAAGGCATTCTCCATGTTGTCACCTCCCCTGTTGAATCCATGTGCCTTGTTCATTTAGCCTACATTTAATTGAAGTTTTAGAAGACTCTTCAATGAATCCTTTGTGTATGTGCATCCTCATTGCATTTGTTTTTCAATTTTCTCGGCGTACCATTCTTTCCCTCCATCGGCGTTTTAAAAAAAATACCTCCTCTTTACTGTGTGTGGCTGCCACACTTTATTCACTTGAAAGTTTCTAAAGTCTTTTCAACAAATGCACTTTATATGTATTCAGCTTCAGTGGTGCCCAACATGTGGTTGAAGTTTCAAAAACCTCTAATGGATTCATTTTGTACCTATATCTTCTTGATTGATATCATGCATTCTTGCTTCATGTTAAGCAGTACGGTCCTTAGGCTATCTCCAAGCTTAAAACATTTTTTGTGTAATGTAGATCGGCCCTTTCCATTTACATATGCTTTAGGATTCTAAAGTATTTTTGTGTGGCCTTTTGTACAATGCCAGGCATGGTGGAAAGAACAGAGAGCTTGGAGCACATTCTTCATAGATCCATTTACATTTGCTTGAAAAGTTTTAAGATATTTAACAACTCTATTTTTTGTGTACATACGGCTGGGTGGCGTGTTGCATTTGGAATTCTCTCCATATCATTTTGTCAAGCATGCTATGTGGATGCATTTCATTTTAAGCACGCACATTGCCCTTTCAAATTTGCATTGAGCTTCATCTTCCTTCAGCTCCCTTCATATCCCTTGTCTCAAGTAGCATGATGATTACCTCAATAGGCAACATAAACCCTTTTAGTTTCTATGCAAACACTCCACCATACATGGCTCGAGCTTTTCAAGATGTCTTGATTCGTTCTTAAATTCCTCCTGTTGTCATGTGGCTTTGTGTTGTTGCAAACAACTTGAGAACAACTTATATCTCCAAGTCAAATTCACACACCTATATGCATCTAATTTGCTGGGTGCAACCTTTGAAAAGTATATTCTGTTTTACAATAACCAACTATTCTTAGTTCAACATTGGTAAGCACACATGTTGGATGTGATAAATTTTATTCCTTATGCTTGAGAACATTTATCTTCTAGTCCTGTATTACCAACATTCATGAAGCATTTTGGTGAATTTATATTAATTATAAGTGCATTCCCATAATTAGGGGATTTTGAACAATGTGGCCCTGTACAAAAGATTACTCTCTCCTCATCAATTAGCTTATTCAAACAATCCTGAAGCCTTCCTTACATTAATTCTTGGCGGGCACTTACTCGGAGTTGTTCAATAGTTGAAATAAACATTGTGAAATAATGAAGAACAATGATTGTTGTTATAGCATGTTACTTTGCAAAGCCCAAATTTTGTGTGTTACACATTTCATGCACCATAGTGTTGACATGATCAACAAGAGCATGTCGGGTCCCCAAGTGAACCCGACCTAAATAATTTTCATTTTCATACAACTTTTCCTCTTGAATTGATCTGCCACAACTTTTGAGTGCACCTGGAGTGAAAACCTGAACTAGGTTATCATTGAAATTTGATTTCTAGCTCATTTACAAAATGGTGAAAACTGGCCAAGTGGGCTCTGGAATCAGCTTTGAAAACTAGTCAAATGACCTCCTAGAGCCATCAAAACTTGCAGGAATGTAGACATTGGTCCAGAGAATGCAATGCAAAAGATGGCTCGACAAAAGGAGTCATGAGGTGAAATATATTTGCTGTCAAAGTTGCACTGTTGAAATTTCTACAACAGCTTGTTCAGAACCAATTGAAACTGATCAAATCACATCATTGTAAAAATATCAAATCAGCTCCTAGCGAGCTACCACTGGGCACAATGGATCATTTTGGAATAGTGAGCACGTGTGCAAGAGCGATTAGCTTGAATCATCTCCCTTCAAAATATATTGATGGACAAAGTTGACCTCTTAGGAAGGTTTCTGAAAATGCTAGTGCAAAATAGGAGAAATTACATTTGGTTTTGACTTGTTAAAAATAGAAAATCAACTCATAAAGGTCTGAAACCTGACATTGGAGTTCATCTTGATATGGAGAATGTAGAAAAATTATCATTGTTGCATGATGATCAACCAGTTGCAAAATGCAAGCTCAAACGAGAGGCTACTTTACAAAATTGAACATTTTCAAATAACAAAAAAGTGCCAAAACGCTCCAGCTTCGCTTTTCGAAACTCTGACAAAAATCATCGTGGGAAGTTGAAAATTGACATGCACATTCACATATGACACATGAGTGGGCTTGCAAAAGGGTTTTGCACAAAAATTAACAGGCTTCAAATTTTGACCCTCCAAAGTAGGTCATTCAAGTACATTCTTCAAGTGCGCTTCTGATAGTGTGGAGGCAAAATTTTGAAATGGGCATTTCAAATTTGGGAAATTTGAGAGTGCCAATAGTGGCTCCGACTGGGGATGTATGCCCCTTGTGGGCATAGCAAGATTCCAGATCTCTGGGGAGTAGACCAAATCCTAAGTCCATCAGGTGTCTTCAAACTGCTCCTTTATTCATTCTTCTTTTTCAACTTCATCTAGTGACCCCAGGCCACCAAATTAAAAATGGAAGTCAACATTTACCTTTGTCAAACACAATTCTGTAAAAAGAGTTGATCTCCCTCAACTCATGCTTGCCTCTATCAAACTACAACAACATAGGTAACTGCACCCTTGCAAACACAAGTATCAGGTTGCCTTTGTGCAAGTGAAAAATTGCTCTCTGTTCAGATTTGTTACATGGAAACCAAATCAAATAGGTTTAATCATTTCCACTCTCTTCATTCTCTGCTTTTGTATCAAGTGGCAGCATGAGAGGATAGTGATCAAGACCACATTCACTAACCCTCTCATAATGATCATAGCTGAAAAACAACATGCAACCCTCTTGTGTGCTGAGCAAAGATTACTCATGCATCTATGTCTCCTCCAACTGAAATGCATCACCGGTTAGCCTATCTTCATCCCAACAACACAACCCAAACACATTGCCATGTGTTTCAAGATTCTGAAAATTAGGTTTATCAACACCCACAATACCTTCATCTTCATTCAAATCATGACATTCAAAAGAAATTCCAACATCCCAAACAATGTTCTCCACCTCAAGTTCAAAGACAAGATTATCAACATTCAATATGTTATCATGAAGGGAAGCTTCAAGTATAGGTTCATGTGAATCAGAAATTTCATTTGCAACAAATTCATCGTAGTGAGTGTCAAAGACAAATTCACCAATGCAAGATGTATCGAAATCAACATCATCTCTTGCTTCTTCAACATGAAAATCTGAAACATACTGCTCACGAGAGGAAAGATAAATTACAGGTCCAAAAAAAAGGTCCTCATATGCATCAATATGATAGACACAATCACGTTCCTCATGTGCAAACTCATCATGAAAGTTGTCATTAGTTGTACCAATGTTTATCTCTACATTTTCACTTTCATGTACAACTATATAAATGCTTTCCTCATGCAAACATTTAGTAATGGCTTCAAAGGTAGCAAAAGGAATAGATGAAGGTAAAACATCAAGCAAAACATGGATTCCTTGTTCATCATTATCAACTGCTTGTACTGATTCATTCAATATATCTCCTGCATGCATATCCTTCTCTTTGTTCACACTGTTGCAACAATCAGTAGGGTTGCATTCTTCATTGTCAAACAAAAAATCATTCATGGTTTTCTTATGGCAACTTCTCACACATGAATGCATGATTGAAAATCCTTGCATACTCTGTTATTTGTAGTTGATACACTGATGCTCTCAAAATCATTCTTCAAATCTGTAGGCTCCTTTATCTCATCATGAAGACTTAAAACATCATAATCAACATGATCTTCAACTGTATATTCAAAATCCATAGATGAGAAAACACTCTCAGTATCATCTACATCATTGCAGCCTTCATTTGCTACAAAAAATCTGCTCTCTATTTATGTATTTTCGAAGCAAATGGAAGACACTTCACATGTTTCATTTATCTCTTCATAACCATCATGGCTGCAATATTCTTCTGGATATGTTTCTTCTGTAGGTTGTTCAGAAACAACATCCTTATCACTGCATGGTGCACTATCATTCTTGTCTTCTACTATACCATCTACATCCATTCGACTGAGTCTTGAAAAAGTACCATCACATAATTAAGTTAGGAGATGACTTCCACATTTATGTATCATTTTCTCAATTATTGAAAGCCATTGATATAAGCATTTAAGGATAGGGGGCCTCAAGTGAACTGGCATGGTACTCAAACATGGCTTATAATTCTCACAGAATAAATCAATAAAAAATGATTCATTAGGTCTTTCTAATTCTGGTATAGCAAGCAGGAATTTCATAAATCTATCATGAAAATCATAGATAGATTCATCCTCCAATCTTTCTATATCACACAGTGCATCAATACATGATTCAGATTCAACCTTGTTTGCAATTTCCTCTTCAAATTCTTCTTGAGTATGCAGATTTCTATCTTCAGACAAGCATTCATCACTCACTATTGACTCGTCTTTAAAAGTATCAAGGAAACATGTTCTGAGCTCATGCCATGAATCTATGGAATGCATTGGTAAACAAATAAACCAACCTTCAGCCATACCTTCTAAAGTTCTTACAAAAAATTTCATGATAACATTTTCTTCTTCAATCTAACAATCTTCCATCAAATCAATGAAACATTCTACATGTTTTGATGTTGATTCTTCAAAATCATCGCTAAACTTGGGAAAATATTCATTAACTCTTCTTGGGACAGAATGTGGGTAACCTTGGATTTTACTAAAATTTTAAAGGGTTGTATCTTTCATTATCGTACACCTTCCTTTAAGGACAAGGTTGTGTTCTAAGCATGATATTACAACTTGTAGAGGGAGAATTAGAACAACAATGCATTTTGAAAATGAAAATTATTCCCTCTACAACTATTCAATTACAATTTTCAATCTCCCTTGATTGTAGTGCTCAATTTCACTAAATAAAGGAACCAAAGTTTTCCTAAGAAGTTCAAATATGCGAAGAATACCTGGAAATGCTGCAGTTGCTGCAAATTTTCTTCCTAATTGGAAATAGTGTAGATCTGGAACTTTTCTTGAAATCTTCAATAGGTTCTTCTGACAGAGTCACCACTTCTCTTTGTAGAGGACTGAACTTCAAACAATATGAAGTTCTTTCACATGTAAATTTCTCTCTAAATTCCTTTCACTACCAGAGCACCATAGATCTTGAAATCTTCAGGTTCACTGCAACAAATTCTTTCTCCAAGCTTGAAATTCTTCAATATTTGAACTAAATTCAAAATGGAAAATAATATGACTCAATGCAAATGATATGACTCTGTTCCTAAACACTCTACAACTAGAAAATCAGAATTATCCCCAGCAGAGTCGCCATTTTGTTGGTGCTCCAAATTGAACTAGACCAATGAATCCTAAAGAATTAGCCAATTTCTTATAATTAGACTCAATGGGGATTTGGCCAACTAACAAGATTCAGTCAAAGACTGAGATGTTTTGCACTTCTGGCTCTGCAGGACCAAGGTGGGTCAACCTACACAATGCCTAAAACTTAATTTACTCATACACACTGACATTTCTTTTTATAGCAGATAATTCCCAATTGACAACCTCAAATCTGGCTACATTCTTAGTAACTCAACACTCACTTAGCAATTGGGAAGTAGAACAACACCAAACTACAACCAACAATAGGATTTTAAATGATTTTGAATTTATAAAATGTTTCTCAGATTGCACTAAGCTGCAAGATAATTAGTGCCTAATTCTGGGCCATAGAGTTAAACACATAAAGAGAATTCATCAGCAAATAGACTTCGACTAGTGGATTTAAATTGTTAATGCTTTGAATCAATTGTTAGTGTCTTACACTAACAATCCCACTTGTGTTATCAATGAAATTCTCCTTATCAAATCCAACCTGCACACTTGAAATCATTGTTATCTGCTCAAAGTATTTAACCATTTCTTTGAAATAGACCCATAAATAAATAACACAATCTCATGAAATTTGAGATGACAAACTCAAAGATACTTGGTATTAGTGAATTCATATGATTTAACTATACAAGTATGGATACAATTTGAAGATATTCATGAATGTGCAAACACTTTGAAGACATTCATGATATATTAGCATAAACTAGTTGATATTTGCTCATAAAATCAACAATTACAACTTATAGACTCTGATTATGACTCAGAACTTGACATTTTCTATCTACCCAACCCAATACAAGAATTTAGAATAGAACTCAACCTCAGACCCCTTTACCATTGAGAGAAGAAGAGAAGAAATAGAAGAAGAGAAGGCTCCAGAAAATCAATTTGATGGTGTCATTTGGAAGCCTGATTCCCATTGATTTGCAACAAGCAAAGCCTCTCTCATCTTTCTTCTTTGTAACCAATTCTGCCTCCAATTTTTCCTTTGTTGTGAGTTGTTTTTCAACTGAAATTTTTTCCATGTGATGAATTTCTCCATTTTATCCAGCTATGTGAAAAATAATTCTGCTCCTATGAAAATCTTGTTTCTGCCTTTTATTTTTTGTTGCTGCACTTTACTTTATTCCCCAACATATAATATTTGTTCATAAAGTAACAAACTCACTTTACAAAATATCCCATGCCTTCATTTTCAAATTTTAATGCCCAACACTCAATACATTTCTTAGCAAAGTATTTCCTCTTGTATTTTCACGTGCCAACATTTGGGCTTCAATTGGGAATAAAAATTCACCCCACCCACTATATTCATTATTAGAATATTTTCCCACATTATTTTTATTTCACTCTATAAGTGAAAGCCCTTTAAACTTATTTCACTTTTCAAATGTCATGCCCTTGTTCACTAGAAAATATTTAAACTCCATTGGCCAGTGTGCTCACCAAAGATATATTTTCCTAGAAATATTCCCTTTAAAATACGAATATTTAAATGTTACATTTTGTAACATTTAAATCACCTTGCCTTTCAATTTTTTTCCTTTACACCTTAAAGGCTCTGAAATATTAAATCGGGCTATTCAAATTTTAACACTCTGCTTTAAAACCATATTGGGCCCATGTAGCTTTCACCACACACAAAGCATTTAAAAGAAAAATGAATTTTTTTAAAAAATTTTAGCCAAGAAGCCCATTTAAAACATTACCCGTGCATATGAAAATACATTCGCTCACTAAAGGATTAGCCTGGTCCCACATGCCACGTGGCACGATATCACTATTTCGCTGGAAATAAATGGTGAGCAAGTTTGTTAGGCGATCTGGTGGGTGACAACCAAGATATGGTTGCATCTCTCGTCCATTTGGAGTCGTTGATTCATTTTCTGCTCTTTTTGTTTCCCTAATTTCTTGTTTTGTTTGCAACTTCTCATCGAGGAATCATGGTGGAAAGGCAATTACTTATACAATCCTGATACATCTTCACTAGCAAGAGTTTGTATGTGCTCCATACAATGTGTTTCCTTCTCCATTCTATACAATGGTGTTCTCCTTTATCTTCTGTTGAATGTTTCCATAAAAATCCTTTTTCCTCCATGCTTAAAATGCACCCATACCTAATTTCATTTTCTTGAAATTTTTTAAAGTCTTTTACATCATATTCATTTTGTATCATGTACGCTGAAGACTTTCCAAAAATTTCATTTTTTGTATTGGCTGTGTTTTATAGCATTCCAACTACCTGTGGCATTTGCTTGAAGGTTACTAATTCATTTTCAACAGATCTGTTTTGTTCATACGTTGCCATGTTTCATGCCTTGGTGGATATCCCTCAACATGCAGACACATATTTTGTTGGATATCTAAACCCTGCTACCATGTGCACACGATTTAGAAGGTGTTCTCCATGTTGGCACATCCCCTGTTGAATGTATGTGCCCTGTTCATTTAGCCTGCATTTAATTGAAATTTCAGAAGACTCTTCAATGAATCCTTTGTGTATGTGCGTCGCCATTACATTTGTTTTACAAGTTTCTCGGCATACCATTCTTTCCCTCCATCGGCGTTTTCAACAAAATACCTCCTCTTTATTGTGTGTGGTTGCCACACTTTATTCGCTTGAACACTTTATTTGGTTCAACAAATGCACTTTATATGTATTCAGCTTCAGTGGCGCCCAACATGTGGTTGAAGTTTAAAAAACATTTAATGGATTCATTTTGTGTCTATATCTTCTTGATTGATATCCTGCATTCTTGCTTCATGTTAAGCAGTACAGTCTTCAGGCTATCTATAGGCTTAAATTTTTTTTTGTGTAATGTAGATCGACCCCTTCCATTTGGATATGCTTGAAGGCTTCTAAAGTATTTTTTCGTGGCCTTTTGTACAATGTCCGGTGCGGTGGAAAGAATAGAGGGCTTGGAGTGCATTCTTCACAACTCCATTTACATTTGCTTGAAATTTTTTAAGATATTTTAACAACTTTTTTTTTTGTGTACATACGGTTGGGTGGCATGTTGCACTTGGCATTCTCTCTGTAGCATTTTGTCAAGCATGTTGTGTGGATGCATTTCATTTTAAGCACGCACATTTCCCTTTCAAATCTACGTTGAGCTTCATCTTCCTTTAGCTCCCTTTATAGCCCTTGTCTCAAGTAGCATGATAATGACCTCAGTAGGTAACATAAACCCTTTTAGTTTCTATGCAAACACTCCACCATACATGGCTCGAGCTTCTTAAGATGTCTTGATTCGTTCTTAAATTCCTCCTGTTGTCATGTGGCTTTGTGTTGTTGCAAAGAACTTGAGAACAACTTCTATCTCCAAGTGAAAATCACACACCTATATGCATCTCGTTTGCTGGGTGCAACCTTTGAAAAGTATATTCTACTTTAAAATAACCAATTGTTCTCAGTTCCACATTGATAAGCACACATGCTAGATGTGATAAATTTCATTCCTCATGCTTGAGAACATTTATCTTCTAGCCCTGTATTCCAACATTCATGAAGCATTTTGGTTAATTTATATTCATTATAAGTGCATTCCCATAATCAGGGGATTTTGAACAATGTTGGCCCTGTACAAAAGATTACTCTCTCCTCATCAAGTAGCTTATTCAAACAATCTTGAAGCCTTCCTTACATTGATGATTGGTGGGCACTTGGATTCGTTCAATAGTTGAAATAAACATTGTGAAATAATGAAGAAAAATGATTGTTGTTATAGCATGTTACTTTGCAGAGCCCAACTTTTTTGTGTTACACATTTCATCAACCATAGTGTTGACATGATCAACAAGAGCATGTCGGGTCCCCAAGTGGACCTAACCTAAAAAAAAATTCTTTTCATACAACTTTTCATCTTGAATGGATCTGCCACAACATCTGAGTGCACCTCGAGTGAAAACCTAAACTGGGTTATCATTAAAATCTGCTTTCTGGCTCATTTGCAAAATGGTGAAAACTGGCCAAGTGGGCTCTGGAATCAACTTTGAAAACTGGTCAAACGACCTCTTGGAGCCATAAAAAGTTTTAATCATGTAGACATTGGTCCAGAGAATGCAATGCAAAAGATGTCTCGATAAAAGGAGTCACAGGGCGAAAGATATTTGCTGTCAAAGTTGCTTAGTTGAACTTTCTGCAACAACAGCTTGTTCAGAACCAATTGAAACTCATCAAATCGCCTCATTGCAAAAATATCAAATCAACTCCTGGCGAGCTACCACTGGGCACAGTGGATCATTTTGGAATAGTGAGCATGTGTGCAAGAGGGATTAGCTTGAATCATCTCCCATCAAAATATATTGACAGACAAAGTTGACCTCTCAGGAAGGTTTCTGAAAATGCTAGTGCAAAACAGGAGAAATTGCATTTGGTGTTGACTTGTTAAAAATAGCAAATCAACTCATAAAGCTCTGAAACCTGACACGTGAGTTCATCTTGGTGTGGAGAATGCATAACAACAATCATTGTGGCATGATGATCAACCAATTTCAAAAAGAAAGCTCAAAAGGGAGGCTACTTTTCAAAACTAAATGTTTGCAAACAATAGAAAAGTTCCAAAACCCTCCAGGTTTGCTTTTTGAAACTCTAACTAAACTCATCGTGGGAAGTTGAAAATTGACATGCACATTCACATATGGCATATGAGTGGGCTTGCAAAAATGGTTTTGCATGAAAAATCAACAGGCTTCAAATTACGACCCTCCAAATTAGGTCATTTAGGCAGATTCTTCAAGTGCACTTCTTACAATGCAGAGGCAAAATTTTGAAATGGGCACTTCAAATTTGGGAAATTTGAGAGTTCCAATAGTTTTCTTGTTTTGTGAAAGTTGATCCAAAAGAGTCTTATGAGGGTTTGATCAAAATCACCATCAGAAACACTGAACCAACCAAACTATCTACCACTCACCAAGTTTCAACTTGTTTTATTAAGGAAAAAAGACCACCACTCATCCATTCTGGGTTCAAACCTATTACTAGACCTTGTAACACCTTTAAACAATCACATTTTTTTAGAAACAAATCAGTAACTCACCTTCATGACACTGATCTATCATGTGCTTTGAATCTTATAGACCAAACACCATTTTACACAAAGTTAACCTTGCTCAAATCAAAAAATTCAAAAAAAAATCTTTCTAAACCTTATCCAAACATAGATACATTTGTAACAACATCAATAAGACATTTTCCAAACATTAACAACCATTCTTTTCACTGTTTTATCAGATTAACTATTTTTAGCAATCAAACCACCATATCTCTAATAGGTCACCAAACCCGTAAAACGGGTGATTCTTTTTCAATCTCTTTGTGTTTCAATAGACCCAATACATATTTAGAAACCCATTTTGATCTATTAATACATAACAAAATCTTTGAAGAGGCTATTTTGGAAAGTTTCTAAGAACAATAAACTGTCTGCTAGAAAGTGCCTCAAATTAGGTCAATTTTGTGAAGCAACTATCAAGAAATCAACTCCAAACCATAAAATAACCTCGGGAAGCAGTGTATCAAGTCTCAAAACCTTCAAATATTTCACTTTTATAGTTTAACAGTTTCAATATAACATCAAACAACAAAACCCTCATCAAATGCCCTTGTAGGCTCAACAAAACTGAGGTTTATTAAAAACCTTTTACCAAACCTCATACAAACTTGTAAATGCCTTAGACATGTTGGAATATGTCTACATATAGTAATCAAACTTCCATCAAGCCTTTGCAACTGTCATTTCTCCAAACCCTAGTCTGTAGGGACTGTTTCTTGTGTGAAAACTCAGAAATTCATCTGGAGCGACAACAAAACTTCACATTCCTATCTTCCCCTGAATCTACACACATATTCAAATTGAAAAACACCTAATTTCAATCCATTCCACTGACCTACTTAACCGTACATTGGTGGAATGACAATCTTATCACTTAATGGACTCTCAAAACCCTTATTGAGGGTTACAAACCAATTATGATAAAATTGTCTGTATTTCCTCAAATCTGAGTTAAAAGACTCCAAAACACTTTCAAAAGTAACCTAACTCCTTTCTCTAAATAAAACTAGTCAACAATCAAACTATAAGGTGATGTACAATCCGCACAAGCTTGAAACAAAAAAGGAAAAGTGTTGCAAATACAGAAAAAAGGGTCCTTTATTTACTAATTTCTTCAAGAATACAAGTTCTTCTCTTTTCCACACCTTTACAATGCTTTATATAGCTATTCCAATCAGTTATGAATGCTTCCCCTACGTCTTCCATTGACTAACTACCCTTTCTAACAAGAGGACTCTTCATCTTCTATAATTTTGCAATTGTGCAACTAATGCAAATTTTGCATTTTTACACCAAATGACAACTTTTGTGCAATATCACTTCTCTAATCACCTAATGACCTATTTGAGACTTTGAATACATTACATATGACCTTCAAATGGCCTCTTTCACATTGTTTACATTTGAAAATTCAAATTTTGCAAATTTTCCTATTGAAGGCATTTAGAGAACAAGGTGCTCCTGCACCAGACATGAACTCCAAAATGACCCCAAAACCAAATAACAAGTAAATCTCATTACAATGCCTTAGGTACTTCATTCTCACAGATCTTTTAAAATGTCACTCATACATTTGAGATTCTCTTATAATTTCTACATCATAGGTGCTCATTATGAGGTTAACTTCAAATGAGTAACTTGAGATTCCCTCGCTAAGCTTCACACGCTCTTTTATAATGGCTTCAAATCATAATTGATATTTTTCAAGATCATCAAAATAAGGATGTTGCATTGCTTTTTTGGCTGAGATTCTCTTTGATGGCTCATAAATCAGCATTTTCTTCAACAACATACCAATCAATTTTTAGTAGTTTACATACAAATACACAAAGTAAAAGAAGAAAAAGAAAGAGCATCCAAAATGGAAATGAAATGAAAATAGATCTAAGGTACTTCCAGATAGGCATGCCAGTCTCTCAACTTAGTCACTCCTGGTCATACATCTTCACTGGGATTTCCAAGATACCTATTGCACACAACACCTCTCATGAATAGAATAACTTGAAATTTGAGATGCTCTTATAATGTCTACATCATAGGTTCTAATGGTAAGGTTAATTTCAAATGAATAACTTGAAATTCCCTCACCAAGATTTGCACACACTTTTGTAATGGCTTAAAATAATAATTGAGATTTGTCAAGATCATCAAAATAAGGATGTTGCATTACTTTTCTAGATGAGATTCTCTTGGATGGCTCATAAATCTACATTTTCTGCAAGGGGACACTAATCAATTTTTAGTAGGTTACTTCCAAATAGGAAAAGTAAAAGAAGATGATAGCATTGGTATCAAACAAATTAATGTGCATACAAGTATAAATTAATAAGAACCGATGTGCATAGTTACAAATTAATCCAATGAACCATCTGAGTCTGCTCTACTCTTTATTGTGTCAAGTATTGCCTCATGGTCAGACTCATGGACCTTCCACAAGGTCTTGTTCAAAGGTTTACCCCCATATTTGGCCAAACGAACATTGGATGCCACGACAAGGTTTGAGTAATGAAGAATCTTATGATGCGTGTCAAATTCCTGAAACAACCAATGTTTAACACTCTTATTTGGGTACCTTCTAAGCCACGTTCCAGTAACAACAACTGAGTATGTAGGGTATTTAATGTTTTCTCCATATATAACTAGGGCCTCCAATTTCTTTTTGGACTCAACACAATGACACAAGTAATATTTTTTTCCCTCTTTGTTGTCTTCATTTGCAATAACTGCATAAACATGCCTTGCATTGATATGTGCCACAAATCTCTTGAAATTAGTCAACATTACGAATACACTACAAAGTAAGATCATCAAAACAAAATTTCAAAAACTAAGCAAGTAGATATATTACCTGGTTGAACTAGATTTGATACATGGTCAAAGTCAACTGATGATTCCATTTGTGTTAGTTCCAATTCTGTTGGAGGGTGATACTTGTGAAGTGGGCTAAGATAACTTTTCAACCATTTGTCAACCCACTCCCCTGACTCACAATCCTTCCAAGCTTGTATTGTACATGAAGAAAAAAATCATGCCATCTTTTGTGTATCGATACTCCATGAACCTGGATTTGAGCTAAGGAAAGAGTGTAGCTCACTCGATCCTATTAGTGTACAACAATCCTCATATGGTGCAATGTTAGTATCATCCATCAACGAAAAAAATATATGAATTGAAGACGTACCTTCATTACCTAGACCCATCGAATCATTACACCACTCGACGATTGATCTTGCATTTGTCAACTTTGCATTGTCTTTATACTTTAACTCTTCTTGTGCTAATTCTCTTTTGATGCATGCTCCTTCACCATCATGCTCCCCCTTTCCATGCCTGGCCTCACAAAAGTTCCACATATTTTGAACACCTGTAATGACATGCATCCTGCTCAACTAGTAGAACATGCGTGAGTTCTTGAACTGTGTTGAATAGTTATCTGACCATATTATATGTCGACCGTATGCTATGCCCCTCTGAGCCAAATCACTATAGAACATCTGGAAGCAACCTTGCACGAACTCTAGAGAATGTGTGCAATCATCACTAATATAAATGTGATACTCCCTCAATATCTTCCTTTGGTCCTCTATACTATCAACTGCATGAATGAATTTTATATGCACAAATATCAAAACCTGTGTGGAGTTGTAATACTGTGACTACACCTCACACTGTGGTTGTAGAGTGTAGTTCTCTGTAAATTCAACCATTGATACTATGCTACCAACTGGAAAGGTGTCCTTGCATAGTTTGAATTGTGTGTCCAGCCATCAGGTTCTATGGGTATTCCTTGCATACTCATACACTATATTGTCACAAAACATGGACATAAACTGATACACTAGAATATTTTGAATAACCAAATCAAACCTTTTTTCTTGAGACCTATCTTTTGTAACGTATGCCACTATTTTATACTTCCCGAACTCTACTAGTTTTTGTCCCACCTCATCTATGCTTTCCATATGTTGACATGTTGGTATACACTGCAAGCCACTGCAACACTTGCATGAACCATCCAAGCATGATGTCCTATAGAATATTTAGCCATCATCTATTTTACATAAAAAATTTGATAAGAACTCTCTTGAAGATTTTGGTGGGGCTTCTATGCCACAATCTTGCAAAACATCATTAGGATGCAAATATAAACATATAGAACGATAAACATCATAATGGTTAGAGAATCCAATATGTAGTCTATGACAACAAGTAGTGTGTGTGTGATTTATCTTGACATAAAAAGGTTTAAGAATTTCAAAAAATATTTGACAAATACTAATTTGAGGATAATCCCTTTGAAATTTACGAAAAAAATGGGTTTGAGTCATATCCAAAAAATGCTTTAGATGTGGCTCACGGTTCCGACTACCAATTCTCCTTCTTACCACATCCATTTGATTTGGAGATGGCCTTGTGTTATTCTTCCAATACTCTTCAATTAGTGTTCTCAATGCTTCAACAACTTTTTTATCTTTTTTTGGCAATCTTCCTGAGAATGCCCATAATTCATTTGAATCGGTTCCCTCAATTCTTTGTTGCCTTTGAACGGCTTTTGATAAAAAATTTCTACTAATTCGCATTTGTTCACTCGTCTTTCTAATGAGATGAGCTCTCTTTGTTTGACTGCTTACCAAAGTCGATGTAATGACATGTCGGGTGACATTACTATCCTTTGAGTGTGAGGTCTTACCCACACTCTCATAAGCATCCATTAGATTATTCACAATAATATTTTCACTTGATGCATTCGATTTTCTCAACCCAAGAGTCTTCATGATGTTTCTATACTTTATACCCCGCATCATTTCAACAAATAGTTGACATCTTGTAGTCTCATTTATTCTTTCAAAGAAGAATTTCCAAATATTATTAGCATATCTTCTACAAGTGTGTGCTGAAATATTACCTTCCATGTGCTGCAAAATATCCTCATCAATATTAATCAAATACTTTGGCTTTCTATGCAAAATTCTAGGTGGTCTCCTAGGTACATACATCTCAACATTAGGAATTTCATCAATATTTAATTGAGGTTGGCTAGATTGCATACCTTCGATCGAGGGTGGAGTAGAAGACATACCTTGAGGTTCACATGGGGATGATGGAATACCTTCTTTGTCAAATCTGAGTGATGATGTACTCTCAACTTGATATGTGGTGGATGGTGTCCAACCATATTCACTTGCGGTAGATTGTGTCCCTCCATATTCACTTATAGTAGATGGTGTCCCTCCATATTCCCCAGTGCTTAATGGTGTCCCTTCGTATTCACTTGTAGTAGACTGAGTGTCTCCAACTATGGTATCTGAATCTGTCCTACCATGACTCTTTCGCATTCATTCCCTTTGTGTTGCCAATGCTTGTTCTCTTTTTGATGGTTGAGGTTCCTCTTCAATTGGCTTGTTTTTGTCAATTGTATCCAATTTCTTCTTTTCATGATATGTTGCCACCCATTCTCTCTCCTTTTCTTTGAAGGTTTCATACTCTTCATCTGTTAGTTTATTCCTTCTTTGTTTCTTTGGCATGGCGGATAATTTTACTTGTAGCATGGTAATGAGATGAATATTAGTTCCTAAAAAATTTATCCATTCAAATAAATGAAATATATGTCATTCAAGGCATCATAAAAAATACTTACAATCATCTTGTACAAGAGTATTTCTAGCATAGAAAAAGGTGGTGCAAGGGCATGCCATGATTACAAGATAGGCTCAAAATGGAAGCATGGACAAGGCATGTGAATTCAAATTGCTTGGCAAGCTAGCTAGCTCACTAGAATTCCAATGTGGTAGGGTTGAGAAGGTAGGGGCAGCATATGCCCCATAGAAATGGGCTCTCACAATGATGTACATCACCGTGAGACCCCATTTTCTATGAGGCATACGTTGTGGTGCAGGGGCACCTAAGCCCTTATTTGCAAATTTGATCATTTGAAGGTTTGATAGGTGGGTCATTAGGTAAGTCTAGGGAGTTTTGAGTAATTTGAGTCTATCTATATTAAATAAGGTCTATTGTGACCATTTTCTATGTAATTGGGTGGTTTTTGAGTCATTTGCGTTAAAATGTAAAAAGTTGCAAAAAATGTAAATGTTGTCACAAGCAAAAATTGCAAAAAATGCAACTTTTAGGAAGTTGGAGGGACATAGAAGTTTAAAAGTCAGTTATAGGCATTGGGTGGTTGGAATTTGAAGGAAATTTGTATAAAATCGTCCAAAAGGCTTGAAGATGGGTTGTTGAATGTTGTAAGGAAGATTTCCAATCAAATACAATGCTATTTCTACTATTTCTCTGTATTTTTGATTTTTTCAAGCACTATACGAACCCATAATATTTTTAATTGCTTTTAAATTCATTGTATCCTATAGAAGCATGTTTTAACTCTCATTCGTACCTAGTTTGAGATTCTAACATTTAGATTTGAGGGAGATTTCTTTATTTTTCTGAAACAACCTATTAAAAGGCCAGTCAAGGGTTTGATTGAAGTTTAAATGATGTCCTAGTCATTCCACCTACTTTCATGACCTATATCTCAGTGGAATGAATTTTCATATGATATATTAGGTTTCCACATGGTCGTGAAGGTAGAGGAAGTAAGTTGTTTGAAATTGGTTAATGCCCTAGGGCATAATTACATTGTTTTCCTTGTGTAAATGGGGTGTTAAAGAAGGGTTTTGATGAAATGTTGAAGGAACCTTCCATGTAATGGTTGTTTGAGTTTTTGCAAGGTATTTTTGAAGTTTTGTTGGCGTTGATGAGGTCTGGTAAGCCCAGTTGTCAATACTTTCAATAAACCCTAGGTTATTTGCATGAAAGTTGAGGGTTTGGTGGTACAACATTTTAGAGGTCAAGGATCTAAGAAATAATGGTGGAATTTGTTGTTTTGTAACACAATTAGTGACTTTCAATTGAGATTTGGTGAAAACAAAGTGTTTGGAGTTACCCCCTTTGTAAAAGAGGGCTATTTGGTGGCCTAAAAGGTAGGGCAACCTATTGGTTTTCAATATTATTGCAAAGAAACCTCTTGAAACCTTTTGGTATGTTGTGTTAGGATAAGTGTGTCTTATATGATGTTTTTTAGGTCTTTGTATGGCCTTCTCTAAAATATATTGAGAAAAAGAAATTTTGGAGGGCTACAAGCCTTTAGGTGTGTGTTTGGGATAAGTTGAGTGTATAGTGTTTAAGGGGCTGGTTTCTTGTTTTATCTAATAATTTTGAGTTGGTTGGGGTCTTCACCACCTATGTTTCTATCACACTTCCCCTACCTTTTCAACCCTACCGCATTGGCAAGCTAGTGGAGCATTGGCAAGCTAGCTCACTCACTAGCTTGCCAATGTGGTAGGGTTCAGAAGGTAGGGGCAGCATATGCCTCATAGAAATGGGGTCTCACAGTGATAGTGAGACCCAATTTCTATGAGGAATATGCTACCCCTACCTTCTCAACCCTACCGCATTGGCAAGCTAGTGGAGCGTTGGCAAGCTAGCTCACTCACTAGCTTGCTAATGCGGTAGGGTTGAGAAGGTAGGGGTAGTGTATGCCTCATAGAAATTGGGTCTCAATGTGATTTAGAATATGCCTCATAGAAATGGGGTCTCATGGTGATTTATATCACTGTTAAACCCCATTTCTATGAGGCAGACACTTCCCCTACCTTCTCAACCCTACCACATTGGAAAGCTAGTGGAGCGTTGGCAAGCTAGCTCACTCTCTAGCTTGCCAATGTGGTAGGGTTGAGATGGTAGGGGCAGCGTGTGAATCATATAAATGGGGTCTCACGGTGATGTACATCATCATGAGACCCCATTTATATGATTCACACGCTGCCCCTACCATCTCAACCCTACTGCATTGGGGTCTCACTCACTAGCCTGCCAATTGGGTAGGGTTCAGATGGTAGGGGCAACATATGCCTCATAGAAATGGGGTCTCATGGTCCCTATGAGACCCCATTTCTATGAGGCATACACTGCCCCTACCTTCTCAACCCTACCGCATTGGCAGGCTAGTGAGTGAGCTCACTATCTTGCCAAGCTCCCTAGCTTGTCAATGTTACCACATTTTGCATACATTTATACAAAAAAATTATTGTCAAACTATTCAAATGCTTTTTCCATGCTTCCATTTTGAGCCATTATTGCAAGATAGGCTGCACCTTTCCCCATGTTGCTAACTTAGCCTTCAATAAAGAGTCTTGTAATAGTGGAGAGAAGGGTTAGAATCCCTTGTAGGTAGACTAATCAAGGAAACATTTAAAATATATCACAAATAAAAGTGATGAGGTAGGTTTGGTGATGAGGTAAATTTAGAAATAGAGATGAAAACCAAAATAGTTTCTAAGATCTATAATTGTGGGAGGAGTATATTCCAATTTTTTAGAGACATGTATGGAAAATTTGGTAGCATAGACAAGGCAATCAACTGCTTGGTATAACTATTTGACAAAATACCTCAATGAAAGCTTCAGAGAGTGTTATGCACATCTATAATAAAGGATTGAGAAATGGTGTTTTATTCTACTTCCTTAAAACGTATGTCATATATATATATATATATATATATATATATATATATATATATATATATATATATATATATATATATATATATATATAATATATATGTGTGTATACAAATATGGAAGCATACACAAGGTAAGTCAATTGTTAAATAACAAAATTCCTCAAAGAGATGTGGTTTAAAAATGTAATTGGCAAGTGTATAGAATTGTGTAATTTAAAATGTGTATTGACAACCTAAGGTTATAATGACAAACAAACAATGATCAACATGGAATATGAAAAATAACAAAAATGAAAGCAAGCCA
Source organism: Sequoia sempervirens (assembly GCA_007258455.2). Lineage (NCBI taxonomy): Eukaryota > Viridiplantae > Streptophyta > Pinopsida > Cupressales > Cupressaceae > Sequoia > Sequoia sempervirens. The sequence continues at coordinate 22,270 of VDFB02361090.1, forward strand.
TAATAGAATGAAAGAAAATGTGTAAATACTTCACATATCTAAAAAACCAGAGTTTCAAATGGAGGAGTTATGCCCAATTATGTAGCCTTAGCTTCTTCTTTCTTCAAACTCCTCAACAATTTGACTTTTTCAAAAGCTTGTTCCCCTCCAAACTTCAATTATATATCAGTTTTCACTGGAATTCAAACTTGAATTGATACTATATTCCTTTCAATGTGAAAGCTATGCTATTTGATGCAAAGATGGTGGAAAGATCATGAAAAGGGTGGTGGAATATGAAAAACATGCATGCACACTTCACAACATCATCAAAAATCTACTTTTTGTCAGAGCACATGTAGAACCATGAGAATACGCAGAATGTGGGCCTTGAGATCAGGGGTATATTGAGTTTTTTATCATTTTTATAGCAAGACAAAACACACTCAAGTTATAATGCGAGTGTGTTATTTCTTGCTAAAAACGACCATATATCTACTTCTTCAAAATGTGCTTGCGTTATGAGAAAGTTGTTTTTTTAGTAGATTTATTTTCTCTCTTTGTCTATACCCTATATACCCTAATTCTATCTCTCTCCCCTCTACCCTTATACCATAATTCTATCTCTCTCCCCTCTCCCCTCTACCCTTAACCCTTATACCCTCACTCACTCCTTCTATCTCTCTCCCCTCTACCCTCTACCCTTAATCCTTAAACCCTGATTCTATCTCCCTCCCCTCTACCCTCTACCCTTAACCCTTATACCCTCTATCCTCTACCCTCATCTCTCTCCCACTCCCTCCCTCTCTCTCTCTCTGTTGTCTCTCCCTCCTACTCCCTCTCCCTCTCTCAACTCCCTCTCACTCACTCATTCCTTATATCTCTCTCTCTCTCTCTCTCACACACACACACACAACATCTCTCCCTCCCACCCTCTCCCTCTCTCAACTCCCTCTCTCTCTACCCACTCACTCCTATCTCTCTCCTCCCCTACCCTTTACCCTTAACCCCATACCCTCAACCCTTAAACCCTAATTCTATTTCTCTCCCCTCTACCCTCTACCCTTAACCCTTATACCCTCTATCCTCTACCCTTTATTTCCCTCCCACTCCCTCCCTCTCTCTCTCTATCTCTCTCTCTAGTCTCTCCCTCCCACCCCATCTCCCTCTCTCTCACTCACTCACTCCTATCTCTCTCCTCTACCCTCTACCCTTATACCATCTATCCTCTCTCTCCCACTCATAAACCCTAAACCCTAAACCCTAAACCCTTAAACCCTAAACCCTTAAACCCTAAACCATTAAACCCTCTACCCTCTACCCTCTACCCTCAACCCTCAACCCTTAAACCATAAATCCTTAAACCCTATACCCTATACATTAAACCTCAACCCTCAACCTTTAATCCATCAACCCTCAATCCTTAAACCCTAAACCCTCAAACCCTATACCCTCTACCCTTTACATTGGACCCTCAACCCTAATCCCCCAACCCTATACCCTCAACCCTCTAGCCTCAACCTTAAACCCTCAACCCTTAAACCATTAAACCCACTTAGTAAACTCTCTACCCTAATCCCTCAACCCTTAAACCCTAAACCCTCAACCCCTATATCCTCTACCCTTTACATTGGAGCCTCAACCCTATTCCCCCAACCCTATACCCTCAATCCTCTACCCTCAACCCTAATCACTTAACCCTTAAACCCTCTACCCTCTACCCTCTTCCCTATAAACCCTTAAACACTCAACCCTAAACCATCAAACCTTAAACCCTAATCCCTTAAACCGTGTACCCTGTACCCTCAATCCTCTACCCTCTACCCTCAACCCTAATCCCTCAACCCTTAAACCCTTAAACCCACTTAGTAAACTCTCTACCCTAATCCCTCAACCATCTTGACCCTTAAACCCTAAACACTCAACCCCTATACCCTCTACCCTTTATATTGGACCCTTAACCCTAATCCCCCAACCCTATACCCTCAATCCTCTACCCTCAACCCTAATCCATCAACCCTTAAACCCTTAAACCCACTTAGTAAACTCTCTACCCTAATCCGTAAACCATCTTGACCCTTAATCCCTCAACCCTTAAACCCTAATCCCTCAACCCCTATACCCTCAACCCTAATCACCCAACCCTATACCCTAAATCCTCTACCCTCTACCCTCTACCCTATAAACCCTTAAACACTCAACCCTAAACCATCAACCCTTAAACCCTCTACCCTCTACCCTCAAGCGTAATCCCTCAACCCTTAAACCCTTAAACCTTACTTAGTAAAGTCTCTACCCTAATCCCTCAACCCTCTTTACCCTTAATCCCTCAACCCTAAACCCTAATCCCTCAACCCCTATACCCTCTACCCTATACATTGGACCCTCAACCCTAATCCCCCAATCCTATACCCTCAATCCTCTACCCTCAACCCTTAAAACCTCTACCCTCTACCCTCAATCCACTACTTTCTACCCTCAACCCTAATCCCTCAACCCTCTTGGACCTTAATCCCTCAACCCTTAAACCGTAATCCATCAACCCCTATACCCTCTACCCTATACATTGGACCCTCAACCCTAATCCCCCAACCCTATACCCTCAATCCTCTACCCTCAACCTTAAACCATCATCCCTTAAACCCTATACCCTCTACCCTCTACCCTATAAACCCTTAAACACTCAACCCTAAACCAAAGACCCTTAAACGCTCTACCTTGTATGCTCAATCCTCTATCCTCTACCCTCAACCCTAATCCCTCAACCCTTAAACCCTTAAACTCACTTAGTAATCTCTCTACGCTAATCCCTAAACCCTTTTGACCCTTAATCCCTCAACCCTTAAACCCTAATCCCTCAACCCCTATACCCTCTACCTTATACATTGGACCCTCAACCCTAATCTCCCAACCCTATACCCTCAATCCTCTACCCTCAACCTTAAACCCTCAACCATTAAACCCTCTACCCTCTACCCTCTACCCTATAAACCCTTAAACACTCAACCCTAAAGCCTAAAGCCTAAAGCCTAAACCCTTAAACCCTCTACCCTCTACCCTCAATCCTCTACCCTCTACCCTCAACCCTAATCCCTCAACTATTAAACCCTTAAACCCACTTAATAAACTCTCTACCGTAATCCCTCAACCCTCTTGACCCTTAATCCCTCAAACATTAAACCCTAATCCCTCAACCCCTATACCCTCTACCCTATACATTGAACCCTCAACCCTAATCCCCCAACCCTATACCCTCAATCCTCTACCCTCAACCTTAAACCCTCCACTCTCTACCATCTACCCTATAAAACCTTAAACACTCAACCCTAAACCCTCAACCCTCAACCCTTAAACCCTAAACCCTTAAACCCTCTACCATCAACCTTAATCCCTCAACCCTAATCCCCCAACACTATACCCTAAATCCTCTACCCTCATCCTTAAACCCTCAACTCTCAACCCTTAAACCCTCTACCCTCTACCCTAGACATTAAGCACCCAACCCTCAATTTTCAACCCTCAACCCTTAATCCCTCAATCCTCAACCCTAAAACCCTAAACCCTCAACCCCGATACCCTCTACCCTATACATTGGAATCTTAACCCAAATCCTTCAACCATGTATACCCTCAACCCTATACCCTCAATCCAATACCCTAATCCCTCATCTCTATAGGTCGTCAACCCTATACCCTCTATTCTTAACCCTCTACCCTATACATTGGATCCTCAATCCTCATATATCTATGTCCCTCCCTCCTCTTCTCTCTTCTCTATACATCCATCCCTCCCTCTCTACTCTAATCCCTCAACCCTAAACCCTAAACCCTTAAACACTCAACCCTATACCCTCAACCCTCAACCCTTAAATCATAAACCCTTAAACCCTCTACCCTCTACCCTCTACCCTCTACCCTTTATCCTCAACCCAATACCATCTAACCTAAACCCTAATCCCTCAAAACTAATCCCTCAACCCTTACACCCTTAAATCCAAAAAAACTCTCTACCCTAATCAATAAACCCTCAACCCTTAATCCCTCAACCCTTAAACCTTCAACCCTCAACCCTTCAACCCTAATCCCTTAACCCCTATACCCTTTATCCTATAAATTGGACCCTCAACCCTCAACCCTTCAACCCTAAACCCTTAAACCCTCTTCGCTCTACCCTCTACCCTATACATTAAACCTTCAACCCTCAATTCTCAACCCTCAACCCTCAATCCTTAAACCGTAAACCCTCAACCCCTATACCCTCTACCATTTACATTGGACCCTCAACCTAATCCTTCAACCATATACCCTCAAACCTGTACCCTAAACACTCTACCCTCAACCCTAAACCCTTAACCCTAAACCCTTTAACCCTAAACCCTTTAACCTTCTACCCTATACCCTCAACCCAATACTCTCTACCATCAACCTTAATCCCTCAACCCTCAATCCTTAAACCCTAATACCTTAGAAACCATCAACCCTATAGGTCCTCCACCCTAATCCCTCAACCCCTATCCTTTCTCTCTATCTATGCATCTCACCTCTCCCTCTCTCCCTCTCTCCTACCCTCTCCCAATTCTCTCTAATTGTCTCTATCTACCCTCTCCTCTTTCTACATACCTCTCATTCAATAAATCCCTACCAGCCTCTCTCGCTCCCTCTATCTATCTCTCTCTATCTCTCTCCCACTCTCTCCCACTCCCTCTCTCTCTCCCTCTCTCATGTCCCTCCCTCCCACCCCCTCTCTCTCTTAGGTCTCTCCCTCTGCAAACCTACCTAGGTAACTCTCTCTCTATCTATCTCTCTCCCCTCTCTCTATCTATCCCTCCTGCCCTACCTAGATAAGTCCCTCTCACTCCACCCCCTATTTCTCTCCTCCCTATATCAGCCTACCCCTCCCACACTTCTCTCTCCTCTTTCTCTCAGGTTCCCACTCACACTCTCTCTCTCTCTACCACTCCTCTCACTACTCCATTCCTCCTCTCAAGTATCTCCCTCTCTTACTCCCTCACACTCTCAAGTCTCTCCCTTTGGCACCCTACCTACATAACTCTCTCTCTCTTTCTCTCTCCTCCCTCCTCTCTCTCTCTCCCTCTCTCTCTCTCTCCCCTCTCTCTCTCAATTCTCTCCAACCCCTCTCTCTCTCTCTCTCTCTCTCCCTCTATCCATCCCACCCTACTCTAGCTAAGTCCTCTACTCCAACCCTTCTCTCCCACTCTCTCTCTTAAAATTAACTTCCACCTCCCCCTCTCTCTCTCTCTCCCTCCCCCTCCCTCTCCCTCTCCCACCCCACCTAGACAACTCTAGATCTCTCTCTCTTTCTCTTAAAATTCTCCCTCCCTCTAAATACATACATAAATACATACATACAAGAATAATACATATGTACATACAATCCTACATACATACAAGCATGCATGTACATGCGTAGATACAATCTTACATACATATAGGCATACATACAATATACATGCATTGATACATACAAGCATACATACATACATACATACATACATGACATACAAGCATACATGTACATACAAACATACAAATATATAAGGATACATTCAATAGAGTAGAATTTAACATAAAGAAAGACATAATGCAAGTGCTTTATAACGCGCTCATGTTATGTCTTACTAGACATGCTCCACACAAATGAAAAAAACCATGTCAAAACTGAGATATAATGTGAGAATGTTATAACACACGTGTGTTATTTATTGCTTTGGGAATGCCCAAGCCTTGGGATTGGTATTTTCCTTGGAATACCAACCCAAAGGCTTGGAGGGCATTCCCAACGACGAAAGACGTGTTTTAGCAAATTTTACAATATTTCACATAATCGGGTTCATGCTCACCGTTAGGATTGCACATTGTTCAATATCAAACAAATCAAACATCTGGGTAATGTTAGGTTCTCTCTTAGCTATCCAAAAATGTAATTTTTTTCACTTTCTAATAATGTTAAGCCTTTCATCCATAATTTATTTTGTTTGTATGTCTCTTTTTTGGAAAAAAGCATTGTTTGGTGTTTTTTTGTTATAAATTAACCGTTCATCAAAATTTCAAATAAATTACATTTTTAGAAACTAGACTCCATTCTACAAATTTATAAAAAAATCAATTATTTTCCAAAATTTGTAGGGGCAGCATGACCAAAATTCTATTTTTTAGGAATTTTCCACTTCAAAAATTAGTAAAAAATGAAATATTCATTAAAAAATTATCAGAAAAGTTGTGCATCAACTGCATACTATTAGCTAACTTCTTACCATAGTGATTTTAAAAATACTAAAAAAAAATTCACCGTGCTAGGGTCGTACAAGAGTTGCTATGTTATGTTTTTCTGACAAAAACAACACCAATTTGTGTACATCCCTCATTTGAACCCATTAATATCAACCATTTTCAAAATAAATTAGTAGTTTAGAAAGTAGACTCAGAGCACTTCGATCCTTGTTTTTGTTCCATCTCAAAATTTTGAGTGTAACTATCCTCAATTTCACATTCAAGGTTAGTATTTCTTGATTTCAGAAAAAAAAAAAAAAAAAGTGGCCACTTAAGTTCCCTTTTTGGGAACCATCTTTGTGCACTTACCCAAATCCTTGTACAATTTCCTAAAATTCCCCTTCTCAGTTTTAACCAATTCAACAGTTGCTTTTGTGAATTGTGTAACATTAACTGACATTGTAGTTGCTTCAATAGGAGATGTGTCAGACACTTTCTTTATTATTAAGCCCCCTCAGTAATCTGTAGTAGGTTCTATTATATTTGTCTTCTTGGTGTTGGGGGCTAGGGCCCATATGGCCAATGTATCCCACTGCTCACTGAATGTAGATCCTTACAATGCAATGGTGGCTTCCTCCTCCGAGTTATATAGAGGTCTATCATACCTCTTGACTGGATAAAAATAAATTATAGAAGATAAATCTCATTCGGGAAACAAAAGAATACCACTCTTTCTTACCAATTCCCTACCCTCTTGAGCAGTTATTTCTTGAATGTTTTCTTTCATTTATTTTATTACTTGGACCTAGATAATTGCATCTAGCAATTCAAGATGCAAGCTTCTCTTCTTTGCAATTTTATTAGCAAATTCATCCTTCTTAGCTCTCCAAAAAAATTCCATGAAAGCTTTAGACTTCACAAAAGAATCATCATCCATAATTTTTTTGCATGCCTCCTCTCTAGCATCATTTTGGTTATTTATGCCAGTAAGGTCAGTCTTGCTCAATCTTAACCAAGCTATTGTGGTACTATTTCCCTGGGTGGAGAAGGCATTCCTTGTTTCTTTTCTTCTTCTATCACCAAGATTTCTTCCTCAAAATATTCTTCATAATCCACCAAGCCAGCTGATTGAGCCTTTTTCTTTTTTAGAGGTGGCTCCCTTGGTGGTGATGCTTGTCTTGGTGGAGAATCAATATCAATAAATTTTGGTCTAGTTGACCTAGGAGGAGATGGTAGTGCTTGTTGCACTTGCAAAGGGATTCTTTGCTCCTCTTGTTGATAAGAGATTTTCACTGCTTGTTCTTTCACCTTCATCGTATTCTTCTTCCTTATAAAAACAATTAATTTCTTTTCCTTAGGCGGTCGATAGGCTTGTCTTTTTTCCATTACATGGGTCTCCCCTTCATCTTGTTCTTCTACTACAACAACCTTCCCCTTTTCCTGAGTCAATCTTTCACCTTTTAGGTGCCCAAAAACTGTCTCAATTTTTTGGAAAACTTATTCAATTCTTTGCATCTCATTTGGAATTTCAGCAAGAACTAAGAATTGAGGGTCCTTTGTAGGTGATCCCACAATACTGGTTTACAATTTTTGGCCAAACTGGACACTAAACTGATTTTTCTAACTAAATCTTCACTTTCGGGCACCTATACTGGCTAAACCGTGAGGAATTTGAAGATTATGCAAACTAGTAATTTGTGAAATTTTGTCTATAGATTCTAAATATTTTTTTTTCAATTTTTTTGGAATCATATTGAACTTCTTTTTCCATCTCCTTCAAAAACTAGTTTTTTCCGTAAACACCATTTTTAAGGCGTGACGCTCACCGTAGAACACAATTTTTTTTCCATGAAGGATAAAATGAAGGATAAAATTATATTTTTTTGAATTTATATTTGTAACTACTTATATCTAATGCTTCCAATTGGTTTCATAGTGTTTTATTGAATATTTTTTCTTAATCGGTTCTCAAGTCAAACCAATAATTCATACATAGGCAGATCAGATAACAAATAATTTTTTTTTGTATGTATCAAAATTCAATTTATTTATTTTTGGATCAAGGACTTTAATATCTGGTGCACTCATATTTTAAAAAAAAATTGATAATCTTCTATTTTCCACATGTGCAGAGACATAGAGCTTGATTTTTGGTGAAAAACCTACATTCACAAGAAATAAAAAATAAATATAATATTAAAATAAAATTTATTTAAAATTATACTTTTTGGGAGCTTATAATAAGGAATACATACTACAAAAATAATTTTAAATGAATCATTTGATTCCCCAAAAGGTAAATCAAAAGTCATTTTTTATCAGCATTTTGATAGGTGTAAAGGAGACTCTGTTATACATATGGTTTAAAACTAGCGGGGTTCTATCTAAGGGGGTTTGATCTAAGGTAGTTTGATCAAACCCTCTTCAATTGGAATTCTTTAAATGTAAATTTTTAAGGCTTAAATTATTATATTGTCTAAAAATATGCAATTTCAACAAAAATCAGAATCTACCAGAAATTGTAAACCAACTTTGTGGGATAACCCTTGCCCTTATTTCCTTTTCCAATTCATTGTAGGTGAGCCACTTCATCTTTCTATCATTCTACTTCTGAAAATGAAAGATGTTTCTAAGCACATCCTCTCAGAAATAGAAATTGTGAGTAAACTTTGAGCTTCTAATTCTCACTTTCAACCATACCATGAATCCCTCATGATCATGGTTCCTTGTTGCTAATATTTTCATTCCCAGAGGCTTAGTATATCATTGATCTTATCCCATCCTCCTTTGACCATAACAAAATCAGAGAAATAGGTATATGAAAGGGAAAATGCTCCCTTTCCTTGATCCTTCAAGTGATTATTTTCCACATTCCCAAGGTGCCACATCACCTCTAGAAAACCAATCCTTTTTGGCACATCCTTGGAAAACATGTGGGGTGAGACAGTCGTGCCATAAACTCTCAAAATTGTATAGCTAGGGTAAGGGATAACATCCCCCCAATTGTGATCAATATTTAGTTTTGGCCTTCTATCTTTATTCCTCAAAAAGTCATGCAAGGCTATAGGAATCCTTGGCATGTTTACAATCAACACTCTCCTCAACTTGGAGGAAATTTTTTTTGGAACATCACATAATCAAATTTCCTATCATCTTTATCAAGCATTGTAGTCCAACATTGAGGGTATGTGTAGATCATCATGGAAAAAACAGCCCTTAATGGCAAAAATTAAAAAGCATTAGGAAACTTGATGTAAAAATTTAATAAGTTATCTATATTATTTCAAAAATATGTAAGAATAGAATCTATAGAAAATTGAATGTAGTTTCTAAACTACTAGGTTTATTTTATTTTAAAAATCTATTTGGTGAAAATTTGAAATTTCAATGTAGTAGTACTTAAATTTCGGAAAAATAAGAAGTAGGTGTCCGTCTGACCACCCTAACCATAATAAAATGATAATATTTTTTATAAGATTTTATATATAAGTAGAGGACTCATGTCCAGATGTGATGCATATTTTTTGTAATTTTTCCATGTAAATAATTAATTATGAATTTTTATTACAACTTTTAAAAAATATAAAACTCGATGTATGACCACCTTAACTTGGTCAAAACTTCCAAATTTAATTTTCTTTTTAATCCTATAGTATGTGAAACATAGAATGTGACATGTTTTGATTCAAAAATGTGATACCGTTTGAAAGCTATAGATTTTTTCAATCAACCTACGATCGACTTTAGTCATAATTCTAATAGAAAATGAATAATAATTATTTATTAAATTCAAATTAAAGTATAATTTATATTGGTGGAAAGCTTAGAATCTCCTCTAAAACCCTTTCATTTCATCAGCTTTGGGTAATAAAAAGTCGTCACCTACATACCCTACAAATACCTTATATATTGCCACTTTTTGGCCCATCATGATCCCCGCGACATACCCTAGATGGAAAATCCAAGTTACCTTCCTTCTATTCCAGTGTCATGTCCCAACCAAAATATGGGGATCCTTTGGACAAAATCATGTGCATGAATAATGAATACCAAAATTTTTTGACCCCAAATTCACCTTTCTTTAGCTTTACCAAACCCTCATGAATCATTTCTACCAAGTACCCTCCATAATCATAGATTGTAAAATATTTGGGATGTTGAATGCATCCTGCCATTACATCCAGGCCATGGGCATGCTTGTAGTGGGATCATAACCAATAATTTGACATATAGAGTAGAAGGTCATTTGGAAGTAGGACATAAAATAATTGATAGGGTAGGGTTCTCTATCTAAAGGGACCAAGATGATCCTTCAGCCATCAATAGATGCTAGATAGTTCTATAATATTAAAATTTTGAATGTATGTCTGACCTTTTCATACTCTAGCCTGAGTGTCTTTTCATCAATTGGCACCATGTCCTCACTCCATTCTGTGAGCTTAAATGTTTCAACAATTTCATCCCTTGTGACCTTGACCATGTCAATTCCATCAAACATTCTCATAGTCCTTGTGACTAGATCATAGTTTGTAGCCACTTCCTTCAGTAAGTCCACATCCATATAGACATTTGAGATTATCAATTTCCCCAAAATCAAATTCCAAGGGTTTTGCACAAGAATGCCATAGTTTCTATTTCCAAACTAGCAGCTAAAAATTGTCCATCTAGTGTAGGGCAATGTGGCATCCTTAATTGTACATTGTTTGTCAAGAAGGCCTTCTACAACTTGTGTACCATAGAATAATAGTTGGCCCTTAGGTTTTTCTGAGGTAGAAGGATTTAATTGATCAGTTAGGTCCTAAACTAGGGGACTAATAGGGAGTTTTGAACTAGAGGCTTGCTCTTTTGACACAAACGCTTTAGCTTTGGGTGCCATGATTCTAGGGTTTATATGGATTATTTCCTTTCAGAAAAATAAAAGTTTACGACTTGAGTAAGGGTTTGGCACAAAAAACAAGACTAAACAAGCTAATTGTTTGAAACAAACATCAAACCTTAAAAGAAATGCAAACAAAGTAGAAACCCTAATGGCATAAAGATAGAGTGAGCACAATTCAAGCAATTTCTAAGAAATTGAAAAGAAAGGCATCAATTTTTACTTACTGGTTTTGCAAATTCATGAAAAACCCTAAATTGGTCGTCAAACAACTTGAAAATCATAGCACAAACTCCTTGAATGTGTGGAATGTATTATCAATCTGCAATTATGATTTTAAGCAAGTTTTTATGGATTTAAAGTTTTCCAATTTGGTAGCTTTGCATATTATATACCATTATGGTTCATTCACGTGAACCAGAATGACTTGTTTGCCTTCAATACCAACTTTGAATGTCAATCATTGATCACATGGTGAGATGGACCGACCAATGATCCAGATCAAGTGAAAGACATTTGAAAAAACTGACTATAGATCTCCATCACCCTCGACCAATCAAAAATAAGCTGCATGGAAAAGCCTCCATGTCACTTGTGGGCTCGACCTCTTTTATGAGCTCTAGAAAAAATCCATGTGTCAGCTTCCCCACTTCCACATTGGTCTTAACCCGCATGCAACTCTTAGCAGCGGGGAGGTGGGGAAGGTCTCAAATTTAATCAAAAGCCTTCAATATGTGTGTGCTTTACCTTAAGATCGCTCACCCATGTGCATAACCTTTAGGTATGATGGACAACCAAGATTAAAGGATCTTATTCACCCCTTAGAAGCATAGACTTCGCCAATTAGCCCATATGCCAAAATATTTCCAAAATATTTCTCCCTTTATAATGTTCCTTCAACCACCCAGATTTCTCCACATGGCATCTCCCCGCTTCCCTACTGAGAGACGGGAGATGAAGGTGGGTCCCTCGCGGGATGGCGGGGAACAACCAATATTGACCCATGTTACCCTATCTCAACCGTCTGTCTCAATGAATAGAGTGTTCACTACTTTTGAAGTTTGATGGGCCCCTCTAACAAGGGGATACATTGCATCCACCTACCAGCCCCTGAGCTTATTTTAATGAATATTAAAATCAAGTGGTGGTGCAAAGAATGCTCCAAATACAACCTTATCATTTCATATCCATCGTTGATTCCACCAGAGCTTAATAACCATTGCCTTTGAAGATGGCAGTGCCCACAGATAGATATGAACACGCGACACTCGCTCGCTAGCCCTCTTGAATATTTTAATAGAAAATGAAGCCAAACGGGGCATGGGGAGCAGTCATGATGAAGTCTTCTAGATCCGACGACCTGCATCAAATGATGATATATGCATGTGAAAATTGTTAGCAGTTAAAAGGGGGCCGACCAGGTAGATGGAGGATGGGGACATAAAATATTAGGCTAGGAACTTAGAGCGATGATTGAAATATTAAAATCTTGACATAGGACCTCATAGAAAATATTTAAAGATTTTCAACCCATATAACATAAAGTGATATTTCTAATAAATGAATGGGAAGCAACTGAGAGTATTAGGATTGAGGGGTCGGTAAATGAATGGATGCAAAGGCATGGTTTATGACTTAAGTGACCGGGAATGGGTGACAACAAGTCAAAAATGAATTAGAACAATTTGCAAAGAAGATAAAATACTTAGGATTTTTTGAGGGTTTAAGGCATACCAAAACCTTAGAACACAAACACGACCAAACCTTAAGCATCAGACCAATTCTAAACTATGGAAGACAACCAAATTTTGCAAAATTTTAACAGTGGAACACAAAAATTTAAGGGGTTTCACCAATTTGTAGAATTGAATTTGTGTGAAATCAATGAATATAGTTTGTAAAATCAGCATTAAGGAGAGATTGCAAGGGAGCTTAGGAAGGAGCATGGATAGCAGAATAAAATAAAATAAAATCACAAGCTTCAACTAGAATTTCAAGCTAGAAAACAAAGAAATCCAATTGTGAAGGCAATGCAGATGTGGGCATGTTCATTTTCTTTGAAGTAATAAGGGAAGGAATGGCAGCCTGGTTGAATGAAGGCATTTGGTAAAGAACCCTCATTGAGTCAATGACTAGGAGGAAGTTTTGATTGAATTAATATAGCAATGGACAAGAGAAGGCATGTTTTTTTGTAGATTTAATAAGTCAAAAAGAAAGGAGCAGGTGTGAGGAATATGTGAATAAAGGGAAAACCATGTGACATAATAGACATTGGCTATTAGACAATATTGCATAGAGATTAAGGAAGAATTGAGAGGGTTTGGTGAAGCTAGAAGAGTCTTGACTATGCATATTCAATTTAAAACAACAGATAAAGGAAAAAATGCGTGGGAATTGAGAGTGGTTGAGTGGTGTAAACAATAGGGGAGTTGCAAATCATATGAGCCAAGCCATTGAGATATGGCATAATGATTCCTGAATTTGAAAGCTTGAACAAAGCATCAGGAGGGGAAGAAGAAGAGTTGAAGTTGAAGAAGGCAATGAAGTTTCCTGAAAATTGTAATGTAAACTTTCATGAAATATGTTTAATTGATTTTTTTTTAGTGTGGAGTGCATTGTGCAGTCGATTTAAATTGACACAAGTTATTATCAATTTTGGTTTAAATGTTTTTCTAAGTTGATTGTAATCTAGAATTTGGGATTTGAGTTGAGATTAGTTTTTCATGTCTTCATCAATTGGTCTCAGAGCTAGAGGTTATGAGCATGTAGATAAAGTTCCAACTGAGAGGTGGTTCACACCAGGACCTATGGGTGGAGAGGGAAGTGAGCAAAGGTTTAGGGGAATGAGAATATCATCAAACATGAGGTAGCTTGTGACAAAACCTATGGATAGTGGAAGTGCAATTGAGGAGCTCAAAAGTACAATTGCAAGTGTGTGGAGTCCTAAATGGTTGAGGGATAGAAAGAACAAAGTTGGAAGCATGGGTGAGAAGCTAAAAAGTATCATTGCAGGTATGTGGAGTCCTGAATGATTGAGAGCGAAAGTGTAGAGGAAAGTTTTATGAAAGATTATAGTAGACAAAGTGGAATCTTCGTGAGAACAAGGTATGATTGTAGCATGAATTTGCAAGGGTTGAATGCAGTAAGGATATTCCAGAGGAGGGCATGGAGAGAAGAGGAAGAGTACATGCAGGAGGAGGTCAAGCTATTTGGCAGAGGAGGTCAGGCTGTCAATGATAGAGTTTCTGGAGATTGTTCGTAGTCTCAAAAGGTGGTTTTATCACCTAACTCCACCTTTGTGAGCCCATGCTCACAAATTTATTACCCGATGTGTCTGATGTAGGAGCATTCAGGTCCACAAGTGATCTTACGATGACCAAAAAATGATAGTTTCAGGGTTTGGTAAGATTTCATGAAAAATCCTTTTACAGGCAGAATATTGATTTGATTATAGATTTGTCACCAAAGGTTTCATGCTCAAATTCTTCATGATTGTAGAGATGTCATTGTTTTATGACTTTTTTCAGTGATTTGGCGAAGCATTTTTTTTTTTAATTTTTGAGAGGTTTGATTGCAAAGAACTTGGTGAAGGTTCTCGAAGTGTTGAGTTACATCTGCCTGCAAGTTTTAAAATAATTCGAGTTCCTAATATTATTGATTTTAATGAAAATATGGGAGATAAATAAAGAAGTAATAGAATAGGCACTAGGAGTTAAATTTAAAGAAACAAATATGCACGCCATATTGGTAGTGACCATTGGAATGCACTAGGAGATTAAAAGTTTGACTAAAGAAATGAAGAGGCGCTTGAACTAAGATCACACCAAGGCTATTAAATCCCTTGATGGCAAGATAGAAGGTTCCCAAGAGAAATAGAAAATTAGTAGGGATGGTGGAAGGAGAAGGGGACTGCATAAGAAAATATAGATGAAATGCTTCCTAGCCCATACCATGGAGATTGTTATTTAAAGAATTGAATTCATGTGAAATCAATGAATATATTTTTGTAAAATTGGCATTAAGGAGAGATTGTGTGGGAGCTTAGGAAGGAGCATGGATCACAAAATAAAATAAAATAAAATCACAAGCTTCAACTAGAAGTCTACAATAGAAAACAAAGAAATCCAATTGTGAAGGTAGCGTAGATGTGGGCATGTTCATTTTCTTTGAAGTAATAAGGGAAAAATGGGTGGCCTGGTTGAATGAAGGTGTTTGGTAAAGAACTCTCATTGAGTCAATGGCTAGGAGGAAGTTTAGATTGAATGAATATAGTGATGAACAAGAGAAGGTGTGTTTTCTTGAAGATTTAATAAGTCAAAAAGAAAGGAGCAGGCGTGAGAGGGTGTGGTGAAGCTATAAGAGTCTTGAATATGCATATTCAATTTCAAGTAATAGATAAAGGAACAATTGCATGGGAATTGGGAGTGGTTGAGTGGTGTAAAGAACAAGGGAGCTGTAAATTATATGAGCCGAGCCATTGAGATATGACATATTGATTCCTGAATTTGAAAGTTTGAATATAGCATCGGGAGGGGAAGAAGAAGAGTTGAAGTTGAAGAAGGCAATGGAGTTTCCTAAAAATTGTAATGTAAAATTTCATCAAATCTGTTTAATTGATTTATTTTCAGTGTGGAGTGCAATGTAGCGTAATCGTACAGTAGATTTAAATTAACACAAGTTATTATCAATTTTGGTTTAAACATTTTTTGAGTCGGTTGTAATATGGAATTTTGGATTTGAGTTGAGATTGGTTTTTCCTATCTTCATCACCCCACAAATAATATTATGCCATTCTTTCAATATTTTACATGTAGAATTTAATAAAAACCATCAAAAATATATATCACCCAAATAAATAAATAAAAATTCCTGATAAATATTAATCTGCCACCCAAATAAAATATATATGCCCAAAAATAAAAAAATTAAACCTACAAAATATGCTAAACCTACATAAATAAATCACATGGGGTGGGAGGATTTTTTTGTAGAACTGTACGGTTGTATAGTACAAAATCTCCATTGCTACTAAAAAACCTCTGATGCCTCCAAAGAAAAGTGTCAAATTTTGATGATTTGAGAGTCATTTTAGGGGTTTTTGGGCCTCCTGAATGCAATGGCAGGATCAAATCTAACCCAATGTGCTCTAGAAATCAAATACCTTCCAATGATGACAACTAGCCTGAATGCAAACCCTCAATAACCTGCAATGAATTCTCTCCTCAAGAAAACTATCAACTCTCTAATACGATATGGGCTTTTGAAGCCCTAGGATCTAATACCATGTTGGAAATATTAATGAACCCAAATGAAGTTGTAGTCTTCAATGGATCAACCAAGAGAGATACCATCCATAAGAAAGTGGTGCAACATGAGCTTCATGAATATTTAGAATTGATATGAGAAAATTGATCATGAGATTGATATTGAATTCATTGAATTCATTGATCTAGAATATCTAAGATATCATGAGATGATTTACTATGTACAAGCACCTTGTATATATAGGCAAGGTATGATAAGGGATAATAACTACCTTTGATACAAATATTAAATGCTCAATGCAAATATTAAATGCATGAGATAATGCATGAGAAAAGTTGTAAATGCCTAGATTACTAAAAGTAAATAATGAGACATGGCCCCATTATAACTAACTTCTAGAAATGACACCTAGGATAACTTAACTCCTAAGTAAATTTAATAATTCATAAACCATGAAAATATGTAAGTATCTTGTATCCAAAAGACCCCATAAGAATCACAATACAAAAAATAATCTCTCCATTTATCATAAAAAACCTTAGATTTTAGTTAATATGTAAAACTTGCAAAACCATCCCTATCAGAGGTATCTATGTAAATCTAAATTGATCAATTTGAAACACGTCAAATCTATAAAATGAAAAAAATAGAATATCACAAATAATAATAAAAATTAGACCTTGAATAAAAATATATAAAACACCGTGAATATGCAACATACAAGCACAACCATGCAACAAGATTATGAGGTTTTTCTAGGAACTATTATCTAGAAATAATTTCAAATACATAAACTCCACGATGTAAAAGGAAAACTAAGGAACTAGGCTATTCCATGAGGTTCTAAGCTGCCAAAATACCAAATCCAAAACTAACATGCTTCTAGAGGATAATCATATAATTATTTTAAATTCTATGGGCTAAAACCAAGAACCCAAAATATACAGTCAAAATGATAGTTAAAATAAGTAATGCTCTCTCATGTGACTAGAGAGCTAAATCTAGTTACTAATATAATAATTCAACTACACATGACAATATGATGAAAGAATTATATAAGAACCATACTAGAGGGTAATCCCATATTTATTAAAATTATCTCTAGGTAAAAAAACATGTAAAATGTAATGCCATGAACTCCAATATACTCCACACTTTTCATTCTATAATTTCCTACAATATTGTTCCCCTAAAAAAGGTTCAATTTCAAGACTCCCACTTGTGCAAGGATTAATATAAATAAGGGACAACCCTCTTACAATAATACTAGTCCATGGTTGTACCATATCTCACTCTTAACATGTTGGAATAAAATTTCAAAATATGCACCATGAGGTCAAGTTGGCATTTTTACAACTCTCCATATCTTGCATAATCCTTGATTCAACATGCCACTTTGCTAAGTTGCACCATGTATATGTTTTTTTACCATTCTATATAATCGCCTATAAGTAAAATTTGAATATATCTTGTCTATGTTAATAAAATGCACATTGGAATGATAACATTACTAATATATAAAATCAATTTGTAATATCATTCCATATTTGTATTTTTACATACAACATGCAACCTACCAATATAAACTCATACTAATCTACTAATAAATATTCCATGTTAGAATTTAGCATTTATTGCCAAATTTTACTTACAACACAAACAACAAATCCCCTCAGATATTCATAAGTAAAAATACATAGGAAGATAAATAAATTAGAAATCTAGAACACCATGGATCTAAATCACTCCTTAATATTGTTAGTTGAAAGATGGTCATTCCATAAAAAATGAAAATTGAAAGTGTGTATGAGCTAGATGCAAGTTCTTATTAAATTTTGACAAATAATTAATTCATATTTGAGAGATAATAGAATGTGAAGGGTACAAAAATTGGATATGAAAATGTTATAAAAAATAAAATAAAATTAATTCAAATCAATAAAGTATCATTCAATAAGATTGTGAGAAGCAAAATCTTTTATTTTGGTTTGAAACAAATTTTAGTTAGATCCAAGGACATTAGGATCCAAGGAAAATATGAGCATAGGAGTGAAAGTAGTGGATGTCATAGATTCTTAATAAGATAATTTACATCCTTCCAAGTCTATTATATTAATTCATGTAGACTTATAATAGGGCTGACCAAGTTAGGGACAAATTTTGGACATCATCCCCTATCCTATTACAATTCATAGAGTTTTTAGGGTTTGGGGAATATAGAGGGAAAACAAAATTTAAATATGGGGAAACATAGGTGGTATGACATAAAATAGACTTGAGTTTAATATTTAGGGTATAATATAGATATGAAGTCCATAAAATATAAAGATATAAAATAGATTAAAATGTAAATCTAAGAAAATAATAAAGCATGACTCTTAAGTATTTTTGGTTCATAAAATATTAAGATAATAATGCATACATGTCTAAAACTGTGGCATGGATAAAATATA
This sequence comes from Sequoia sempervirens, assembly GCA_007258455.2. Taxonomy (NCBI): domain Eukaryota; kingdom Viridiplantae; phylum Streptophyta; class Pinopsida; order Cupressales; family Cupressaceae; genus Sequoia; species Sequoia sempervirens. Next base: position 41,073 of record VDFB02361090.1, read on the forward strand.
ATTATAAAACGTGTGAAAATTTAAACTATTCAACACTATTGTAACACACAACCCAAATAAGGATAGTGTTAGAGTTATAAGTTATTTCGCTTAATCAATCTAATCATATTGGTTAATTAATTAAGTCACTTATCACTTTAGTTACTTAAGCTAAACTTAGGCACATTAATAATTAATTATTTATTAATTATTAATTGTGCACACTAGGGTTTCCTTTTAGCGTTATGCATACATTGCTTTTATAAAGCAATTCATCTCTTGTATTCACTCAATTCCTGAATATTATTCATTTGTACATCTTCATGAAAGTTGCTCTAGCTTTTTCTTTTTTTCTCTTGTCGAAGGTATTTTTTGGTTTGCATGTCTGATCTTGGTTTATAACATGGTATCAGAGCCTTGATTTGCAACCCCTTCTCAATTTTTTGGAGAAATTCATTGCAGAGCACGTTCGGGGTTCCTCGAGGGTTTCATGGCTTGAGCTTATTTATGAAGCATGTTGGATCAGATTGAGCGTCTCCATTGGATTCAGAGTGCTAGAAAAAGTTAGGATTGGCTTTTGTTTCATTGATTTTCATCATCATTTGCCAGATAAGCAAGGGTTTCAAGTTTGGTATTTTTTTGCAAGATCTAGTGGTAGCCAATTTTTCAAGGCACTTTGGGCACAAACAGAGGTCACCATTGCATTCAAGTGGACGTTTCCAAGTTTTTTGATACAAAATTTGCCTATTTTTAGAGAAATTTGATTCTAGGGAAAAAAGATTTTGCTAGGGAGGCTATACGGCCTCCCCAACACACTTTCCGAGGTGAAAAAATAAATAAAATTGAAATTTTTGTAGATATTTTTGTGCTTCATGCACAAAACGAGCTCTGCGATTTCCGTTCCACTCAACGGCCACCACGAGTGGCAGCCACCGGGCGACACCCCTCTCATCCACCACCGGCTTCCCAACCTAGCCCCTGAGGGCTCCTTTGCACATGCAGCGGGTCATATGGAGGACCAGGCACCCAGCGCCCAGCCCCCATCGGCCTCCCAACCCCCGCCATGATCACGTGGGTGACCGGGGGCTCTACCCCAACCCCAGCCCACCGGCCCCCTGGCCTACCCAGGCGACCAGGGCCATATTTTTTTTAGCCCCATAGGTTGCCTATAGGCCAAATTGGCCTTTTTCGAGCAATGTTCACTAAATTGGGCGTAAAGTTTACGTACGGTGTCCATTTTTTGCAAACGAGATACCGTTGGAAAGCTGATTCTAACATCGATCCATTGTTGTAAGAATATTTTCCATATTTTGCTCCAATTTTATTTTGCAAGCCTCTGAAGTTAGATGAAGCAGTTTTCACTTTGGAGGGCATATCTTTTTCCTCGGTTATCCATTTTTCGTGATTCAATTGGCACTAGAAAGTTGATTCAGTCCTCTACAAAGATATGACATCTATTTCAATCATGGAGGAAAATGTGAACATTGGTTTGTGTATGCACTCTTTTTTGTTTTCATGCACTAGGTTTGCATTTTCTCTTTAATTTATGCATGTTTTGCATTATCTCCTTTTACAATTATGGAGTATTGTAATAAATGAACTTATATAAAGTTTCATCAGTGGGGTTTCTTGCATAAAATTTGATTAGAGTGTAGTTTCACTTTTATCTCATCTTCATATTGATGACAACTCGCATGAGTTGTATCTGGATTTTGTAGTTTCTTTTGGCCACATCTTGCTCATAGCTTGACACATTTTGGTTTGCATCAGTTCACATCTCATATTGAGAGCCTATGGTTAATGATCCTGAATCACGTCAGATTCACATCGGGTCACATCTCAATTTGAGGACCATTCATTTTATGGTTAATGTTCCAAAATATTCATGGTACTTGCTCCTATGGATCGGTTTTAGTCACAGTTTGGCATCGACATCAAGATACACATAGCTTCCAGATTCTTTCATCATATCATTCCCTCTTATGCGAGGAATCATTTATTAATCTATTGTTGCTTCATAGATTCCAGAGTTGTTCCAATTTGTGAGATTTCCAATGTTCCTTGGCATCGGGTTTGTTGTTGCATTATCATGATTCTGCCTAAGTCCTTTAGTGACTCTCATATGGTTTCTTGTAAATAGAGGTGTCTTTCCTTTCTTGCTAGATTTAGGATTCCAGTGTTACTCCACCAATGTTCTTCCAGTGCTTCTTTGCAGCAAGTCACCTCATTGAGGGGAGGTTTTGTCCCACTGGGTTTTCTCCTCTTTCTCATTCATTGCATTTGTACATGGGTACCTAATCAAGCCTTGTTTTGGGACCCATCTTTGCTTTCATGCATCTTTTACTTAGTGTTTTAGCTACTTCCTAAGTTCATCATAAGGGGAGGGGGGGGGGTATTAGAGTTATAAGTTATTTCGCTTAATCAATCTAATCATATCGATTAATTAATTAAGTCACTTATCACTTTAGTTAATTAAGCTAAACTTAGGCACATTAATAATTATTTATTTATTAATTATTAAGTGTGCACACTAGGGTTTCCTTTTACAGTTATGCATACATTTCTTTTATAAAGCAATTCATCTCTTGCATTTACTCAATTCTTGAATATTATTCATTTTCACATCTTCATGCAAATTGCTTTGGATTTTTCTGTTTTTCTCTTGTGGAAGGTATTTTTTGGTTTGCATGTCTAATCTTGGTTTCTAACAAATAGAACCATGATTATCATGGGGAACTGAAGGGCTACGACAAAATCTAGATAAACCTAGCTAAATATGACTTCAAGGTACATGCATAATGTGAAAAATATCTAGAACATAAGACATAGGCATAATTAAATTGGGCACAACAAAACACAATGTTAATCAAAGTGGGACAATTATATTAATAGAGAAAATTAAATACATGAATCCCTGGCAACATACACATTTATAATTTGTGAGACATTTAAAGTTAGAGTTCAAGATCATGACTTGAGGATAATTTAAGTATAGCACATAGTCATGTAGATAAAAAAATATATCTTACATTTTATTTTTTACTTTTTGACCTTTTTCATTAGGCCATACTTCTTTCCCCCCTTTTTTTCATGTATTTTATTGTCTAGTGAAATTATTTCCTTGTAATTTGCTTCTTATAAATCTATTACCATGTAACCTTCTATAATTTTATTATATCTTGTGTATTATTTGAAGTGTCTATTTGTATTATTTTCTATGACACTTGTGTTTCCATGCTTAGAGCCTCTTTTATGATGTGTAACTTGTATTATTTTATGATGTTCACTTTGTTACTTCATTACATGTAATTGTTACTATCTTACACTATCATTCTTATATGGTCTTATATATTAACATCTTAAATGTGACATGTACATAAATATTTACATTTATTTATGTCATACAATGATGCAAGTATGTGCTTACATGTTCATATTTAAAATATTGGATACTATTGATGTTTCATTATAATTTCACTTAGGGGAACATTGGGGCACCTTATTTCCTTTCCTTACATGTTCTTTCATGATCATATCTTACCATATTATTGAATTATTGTCATTCAATTCCATATATGGAATTATTAGTTGATTAGTGAGGCTACATGATCATATCTTTTCACATATTCATTATTTTCCTCTCCTCAAATTTTTAGCATCATGTGCATGAAACTAATTTTAGGTACATACTATATCACTAATCATTTTTTTTTACTATGGTTTTAATGATCCAATATATGATCTCGCACCATCATTTTTTATTATTTTGGAGTATGGTTAAAGTGGTTTACTTGAAAATATTACACTTCCTCCTATATTACTTATTTAGTAAAATTTTATGTAATCCTATGCCATTATATCTCACTTTGTCTATTTTTTATTACAGTGATCTACTCTATGACCATATACCTCTCTTTTTACTTTTATGTAATGTTTTTTGATATTGTTTTTTTATCAAAAGGTAAAACAAAAAATGGTTTTTGAAAGGGCCCAAACAATTTTATGCAATAAAAAAATTGAGGCACATAAAATTGGTTCAATGAGATTTGGACCAATTAAAAAGAATAAAAATAACACAATTATACCCAAGTTAATGATCACAACACAACACCCAAAAAAGTATCCTAAATGATGCCAAATTCAACTCTTGTCAACTAGACACCCTTAATCTAGGTGTGTGACTAAGAGACAAAATTCGGAAGAAATTTCTTTCACCTTTGAATAATAGTCCAATAAACATAGTTCTCTAGGTCCTCAAACCAAGGAGGAGGTAGAAACCACCATAAATGGCTCAATATGTGGTACCACATGGGGGAATAATGCCTAACTAGATAAATTGATTGATAAGGAAGTACAACAAGAACAATTAGGTACCTTATTTAATTAGAAGGAACATTGGGAGTAATGAAAATAGAAATTAAAGCCTCTAGATCAAGAAATCAGGAAGATGCTATACTAGTAGCTTATAAATGTTGATATTATTAAGTTTTTTATATTAAAAGTAGGGGAAGGGCCCCTGAACCCAAGAGTTTAAGCAAGACAAACAAAAAAATAAAGGCCAACTAGGATGATTAACCAAAAACCAACAAAAGGAAGTACATGGACCTCATACGTAGAGCCAAAAGGAATCAAGCAAGAACATAGGCTTGAACAAGATAAAATAACTAAGACAACAAGGTAAAAGCACAAACTTGTGTCTCACTTTATAAAGGAATTGGCCAACAACAACAACAAAATTTGAACTTCGACCACATAAAAGTGGTCTTTATGTTTTGAATTTCGAAATGATGTAAACTAATGAAATGTAGAAATATTGATGAAGTTTATTCCTATATTTTTCAAGATTTTTTTAAAATTTTGATTTTTTTTTATCAATTTAAGAGTAGATTTTAGAATGCTAAAAATTTTGATATCTAGTGCATGAAATTTTTTTTGAAATTTTGATGTATATTTTTCTTGTAATAACATTGCAAAGTCAAACTTGTTAGAATTTTATAGTTTTCATTTGACATCAACTATTGTCTATTTTTTAAATTATTTTCAAAAAAAAATAATACCCTTTTGAAGAGGACTCTCTCCTCTATTGCACCATATATTTTTCAAAACATTTTAATATATTTGTATATTTTTTAAAAATTTCTAATCAGCTTCTTTTTTAACTTTAACAACCTACTTTCATTATTTTAAAAATAAAATATATTAAAACTAATTGAAATATAAAAAAATTACATATTTGGATTCACCACTTTGAGCTCTACAAAAGGGTATTTTTATTTTTTTTAAATCATTCTGACTGAAGAAATACTTAGTTGAAGTTGAAAGTTTCAAAAAATTATGAAAAAAGTTGAGTTGACTGCCAACTAGGATGCCACATAGACAGTTTTGGGAGAAAGGGTTTTGGTAGAAATTTTTTTGACCGAAACCCCACACATAAAATAAGCCACATTTCAATGCAACAAAGGGAAAAATTCAAATTTTATTATTTTGGGTGAAAGGGTTTTACCCGAAACTATATATGCCATGTATAGGCCACATGGTTTCGGGCGAAATTGGTTTGACCGAAACTGGACTGAAACTGTTTAGGTTGAAATAGTTTCACTCAGAACTATTTAGTTGACTGAAAGTGTCACACATCTTTGTGCTTTTACCCAACAAAAATAAACATTTACTTTTAAGAAGAGGAAATTAATTCCCAATTTATCTTCAGTAAGTAGATGGTTTCCTTCCAGTCCTTTGCATTGATATAGTCAGAAATTGAGGCCTTTTGAGTCGTGTCCTCTAGATCTTTCCCACTCTTCCTCATAATTTTCCTTATTCTTGACTTACTAGACACATTTCCATAAATAGCATGTTGCATTCAATCCCATCCACGGGTAAGTGCACCAAGATGGTTCCCAAAAAGGGGGCTTAAGTGGCCACTTTTTTAATGAAATCAGGAAATACTGACCTTGTACATGAGATTGAGGATACTTACACTCAAAATTTTGAGATGGAACAAAAAGAAGGATTCAAGTGCTCTGAGTCTACTTTCTAAACTACTAATTTATTTTGAAAATG